>CM055269.1:58402469-58478897 GCA_029237695.1 Conchocele bisecta
CAGGCCACATTTCTAGTAATTTCTGTTTCCTTGCTCGGATCTGCTTGACATTTCACACACGCATTGCTCCAGTGGTCCTCTACCGCCCCCTGTGAAAAATCCACATTGGTCCCGCCCCCGCTAAGCCCAGGTCAATTGGTCACAGACTTGGTGCGTTCGAAACCTTAACGCTGGGTAAATGGCTTATAATTTCTGTTCCCTTGCTGGGTCTGCTTCACATTGCACAACAGCATTGCTTCAATGGTCCTTCTTCCGCATTGTGACAAATTCAACATTCGGTCCCGCCCCCGCTAAGCGGGGTCAGGCCAACGACCCTTGGTGTTTCGAAACCTTAACGCTGGGTTAAATGGCTTATTAATTTTGTTTCCTTGCTCGGATTGCTTGACATCACACCCAGCATTGCTCCAAGTGGTTCTCTTCCTCCCTGTGACATACCAATTTTGGTCACCCCCCCGCTAAGACGGGTTCAAGGTCCACAGACTTGGTCGTTTAGAAACCTTAACGCTGGGTAAATGCTTATAATTTTCTGTTTCCCTTGTCGGGTCTGCTTACATTGCACAACACGCATTGCTTTCCCAATTGTCCTCTAACCGGCCCTTTGTGACAATCACATTCGTCGCCCCCGCTTAAGCTCAGGGTCAAGGGTCACAGCTTGGTTGCGTTTAGAAACCTTAAACGTGGGGTATGGGCCTTATAATTTCCTGTTTCCTTGCTGGATTCTGCTTGACCATTTCCCACCCACCGCATTGCTCAATGGTCCTCTACCGCCCTGTGAAACAAATCCACATTCGTCCCGCCCCCGCTAAGCCCAGGGTCAAGGTCACGAATTGTGCGTTCGAACCTTAAACGCTGGGTAAATGCCTTATAATTTCTGTTTCTTGGCTGCTTCTGCTTCAGAAATCCTTCAACACGCATTGGGCTCCAAATGGTCCTTCTAGCCCTGTGAACAAATCAACTTCGTTTCCCGCCCCCGCTAAGCCCAGGGGTCAAGGGTCACGACTGGTGCGTTCGACCTTAATTGCGGGTATGCTTTTAATCTGTTTCCTTGTCGGGATTCTGCATTGACATCAACACACGCCATTGGCTCCAGTGGTCCTACCGCCCTGTGAACAAATCCACATTCGTCCCGCCCCGCTAAGCAAGGGTCAGGTCAACAGGACTTGGTGCGTTGTTACATTAAACGCTGGGTACTGGCTTATTAATTTCTGTTTCCTTGTCGGATTCGTTGACATTTCACAAACGCCATTGCCTCCAGTGGTTCCCTACCGCCTGTGAAAAATCCACATTGGTCCCGCCCCCGCTAAGCCCAGGGTCAAGGTCACCAGATTGGTGCGTTCGACCTTAACGTTTGGGGGGGTAAAATGGCTTATAATTTCGTTTCCCTTGCTCGGGTCCTGCTTACATTGCACACAGCATGCTTCAATGGTCTCTACGCCATTTGTGCATCCACATTGTCCCGCCCCCGCTAAGCCCAAGGGTCTAAGGTCAAGACTTGGTGCCTTTCGGAAACCCTAAACGCTGGGTTAAATGGCTTATAATTTTTCCTGTTTCCTGTCGATCTGCTTGACATCACACACGCATTGCCTCCAGTGGTCCTTACCTTCTGTGGACCCAAATCCACATTGTCCCGCGCTAAGCCCAGGGTCAAGGTCACAGACTTTGGTGCGTTAGAAACCTTAACGCTGGGTAAATGCCTTATAATTTCTGTTTCCTTGCTCGGGTCTGCTTCACATTGCAACACACGCATTGCTCCAATGGTCCTCTACCGCCCTGTGACAAATCCACATTCGTTCCCGCCCCCAAAACCCGCTAATTGCACCCCCGGGTCAAGGCAAAAAAAAAAAAAAAAAAGGTCACAGACTTGGTGTTCGTTCGAAACCATTAACGCTGGGTAAAAATGGCTTATAATAATTTCTGTTTCCTTGCTCGGATCTGCTTGACATTTCACACACGCATTGCCTTCCAATGGTCCTCTACCGCCCTGTGACAAATCCACATTCGTCCCGCCCCCGCTAAGCCCCAGGGTCAAGGTCACAGACTTGGTGCGTTCGAAAACCTTAACGCTGGGTAAATGTGCTTATAATTTCTGTTTCCTTGCTCGGGTCTGCTTCACATTGCACACACGCATTGCTCCAATGGTCCTCTACCGCCCTGTGACAAACATCACATTCGTCCCGACCGCTAAGGCCCAGGGTCAAGGTCACAGACTTAGTGCGTTCGAAACCTTAACGCTGGGTAAATGGCTTATAATTTGTTTCCTTCCTCGGATCTGCTTGAAATTTCAAACACGGCATTGCTCCAATGTCTTCTACGCCCTGTGACAAATCCACAATTGGTCCCGCCCCCGGCTAAGCCCAGGGTCAAGGTCACCGAACTTGGTAGCGTTCGAAACCTTAACGTGGGTAATGGTATAATTTCCTGTTTCCTTGCTCGGGGTCGGCTTCCACCGCCCACCAACGCATTGCTCCCAATGGCCCTACCGCCCTGTGACAAATCCACATTCGTCCCGCCCCCGCTAAGCCCAGGGTCAAGGTCACAGACTTGGTGCGTTAGAAACCTTAACGCTGCGTAAATGCCTTCGACTGGGTGCGTTCAAAACCTTAACACTCGGGTAAATGGCTTATAATCAAATATGCCTCGTTTTCTTTGGCTGCCAGCGGGGGCATTCGTGTGCCGACAGGCCACATTTCTAGTTGGTTAAGTTTTTTGCTTACGTTTTTTGCTTAAAGGTTTTTGTTATACTACATCTCTGCAACTGCTTTGCCCATTACCTTGAAACTTCATATGGGTGTTTATCATCATCTATATTTTCATTCTACCCCCTCCTGTGCGGCCCCTGTGCCCAATGTCAAGGTCAAATGACTTTGAAGTTTTTGGTTAAGTTCTTTGGTTAAAGTTTTTGGTTAAGTTTTTTGGTTAAGTTTTTTGGTTAAAGTTTTTGGTTAAGGTTTTTGGTTAAGTTTTTTGGTTAAAGTTTTTCTTTATACTATATCTCTGCAACTGCTTTGCCCATTACCTTGAAACTTCACATGGGTGTTTATCATCATCTATATTTTCATTCTACCCCCCTCCCGTGCTGCCCCTGTGCCCAATGTCAAGGTCAAATTACTTTGAAGTTTTTGGTTAAGTTTTTTGGTTGAAGTTTTTGGTTAAGTTTTTTGGTTAAGTTTTTTGGTTAAAGTTTTTCGTTAAAGTTTTTTGTTATACTATATCTCTGCAACTGCTTTGCCCATTACCTTGAAACTTCATATGGGTGTTTATCATCATCTATATTTTCATTCTACCCCCCTCCCGTGCGGCCCCTGTGCCCAATGTCAAGGTCAAATTACTTTGAAGTTTTTGGTTAAGTTATTTTGGTTAAAGTTTTTGGTTAAGTTTTTGTCGCGCCCGCTTGAGGAAAGCGCGATATAGTCGGCACTTTGGCGTACGTACGTACGTACGTACGTATGTACGTACATACGTGTGTCCGGTTAAAGTTTTTGGTTAAGTTGTTTGGTTAAGTTTTTTGGTTAAAGTTTTTGGTTGAGTTCTTTGGTTAAAGTTTTTGGTTAAGTTTTTTGGTTAAGTTTTTTGGTTAAGTTTTTTGGTTAAGTTTTTTGGTTAAATTTTTGGTTAAAGTTTTTCGTTATACTATGTCTCTGCAACTGCTTTGCCCATTACCTTGAAACTTCACATGGGTGTTTATCATCATCTATATTTTCATTCTACCCCCCTCCCGTGCGGTCCCTGTGCCCAATGTCAAGGTCAAATTACTTTGAAGTTTTTGGTTAAGTTTTTTGGTTAAAGATTTTGGTTAAAAAAAAAAAGTTTTTTGGTTAAGTTTTTTGGTTAAAGTTTTTCGTTATACTATATCTTTTTTTTTAGTGTCCATGCCTCGCCACAAGGCGCGATATGCAGGCCGCGGCCATCTAGTTCAAACTACTTGTGTATCTGGGGAGGGGGATACACATGCGCTTGTCGACAAGCGTCCATTTCTAGTTTTATTGATTTTTTAACACTCATCTTTTTATAATGGCGCATATTGTATTTTTCAAGTGGATTGTCTTACATTTTCCACCGGCGCGGAGTGCAATAAGTGTAATAATGATAATTAAGATGCGCCATGTGATTTTGTACCTACAAAAATGGGCTTAATTTCATAAAAAAATTACAAAATTTACGATATTTTCCTGGAATGACACCGAAGGTTGTCAAAATTTTCAGAGCAAATGCAGAATTATAATCCGCATTTGCTTTGAGAATTTCATCAACTTTCAGCATATTTCATGAAATTGTGCACCTGTTTGTAGGTACAAAATCACATGGTGCGTCTCGATTATAAAAACAGTATATCTGCATTGGCAATATATACATTGAAGTTCACATACAGTACTTGCACACCAAATCGGTGTTTTTATAAACTTGAATGTATAACGTTTCCAAAAAATCCAGGTGCCATTTTTTTAAACCAAGTTCAAGGTCATTTCAAGGTCATTTCAAGGTCATTGAACTTTATGCTTGACTGAAGTCGAAAATTGCCAATATATGAGCCAATATAGGTAGGTCATGGTCCTTAACTTGGAAATTGGTGCAAGTTGTTTAAAAACATTTCAGATGGATACATTAAAGAATTTACGTAAACTACACTAATATTCAGTATATTATTATCATATTTTCAAGATGGCCGCCAAATATTGGGTATTTATGAGATTTCGGTTGACTTGCTACATATTTGTGTAATGCTAAGTGCCTTCACCTATATTCAAAGGTTAATTCTTTCAACTGGAATAATATTGCAGTTAATATACTCCATTGTCAGAAAACTCAAAATGGCCGCCAAGTAAATGGCAAATCCATAGTAATTTATTAATATAGCTGGGAGAATTTGGTTGGGGAGGAAATCAACACTTCTCTCACTTTTCCCTGAGATTCCGTAACTACTAAAATGTGGACATATATTGAACCCTGATTTGATCGGCTAATAACATGCTCTGCATGATTTTCATTTGTATTATGAATAAAAAAAGTATATTTAAATAATTAGATATTAATTTAAATAAATATTTTGGCATCATTTACTCAATAAATTAAAATTGAATGTGTAGCTGAAATGAAAGTGAAAGTAGAACGTTTTTGTTATATCCTTCCAGGGTTACAAATCGCTGAGGATTCCTATTTGAATTGAAAAATGATATGAATTTTAAATTTAGGAGACTGTGTCAGGAGAAAATGGACTGATGACATATGTCACCAGTCTAGTTCCTGAGCTATGACTGTGACAGGAAAAAAGGGACTGATGACATATGTCACCTGTCGTGTTCCATGCATGACTGCTCGCTCTTGTTTGTAATTGTTGTAAAATATATAAAGTTTAAACTGTGTATACAAAACTATAGATATACTTAGACATTTGCATCCGTACGATTTGCCTTAAAGTTTTCTGCAACCGTAAGTCAGATTGACTTCAAACTTCATATACTTCCTTATCATCATCCATATTTTCATTCCATACATGTACCACACCCATGTGGCCTTCATGTCCAAGGTCAAGGTGAAATTACTTTGAACAAACATGTTTGTCAAGATAAATATTGTTTTTGCAGCATTGCTAATGTATACTGATTCGACGAATATATTGATTTTAAATGGAGTATATATGATTTTTTGTGTGAAATATTAAAATGGTTGAGCATGTACTGCGAAGGATTTCAGGACTTTCAGTCCTTTGATTTCAATAACTTGTGACCCACTTCACCAATGTTGATAATATTCAGCCACAATAATGTCTAGCGATGGTGTTTTGTTTTGCCTCCACCACCAAATAGTGAGGGGGCATATAGTCCGTCCGTCCCGTTCAGGTAAATTCTTATAATTTCTGCTTCATATTTCACACATGCATTCCTCTGATCGTTCTATATCATGCTGTGATAAATCCAGGATCCTCGGGCCCCCGCTAAGCCCAGGGTCAAGGTCACATACTTGGTGCGTTCAAAACCTTAACGCTTAGGTAAATGTCTATAATTTCTGTTTACTTGCACGGATCTGCTTGATACTTCACACACACATTGCTCTAATGATCCTCTACCGCCCTGTGACAAATCAACGATAGTCACGCCCCCGCTAAGCCCAGGGTCAATGTCACATACTTGGTGCGTTCGAAACCTTAAAATGTCTTATAATTTCTGTTTCCTTGCACAGATCTGCTTGATATTTCACACACGCATTGCGCTAATGGTCCTCTACTGCCCTATGACAAACCCACGATGGTCCCGCCCCCGCTAAGCTCAAGGTCAAGGTCACATACTTGGTGCGTTTGAAACATTAACGCTCGTGTAAATGTCTTTAATTTCGGTTTTGAATCTGCTCGATATGACACACACGCATTGCTCTAATGGTCCTCTACTGCCCTGTGACACATCCATGATCGACCCTCCTCCGCTAAGCCCAGGGTTGAGGTCACATACTTGGTGCGTTCGAAACATTAACGCTTGAGTAAATGTCTGTTTCTTTTCACAGATCTGCTTGATATTTCACACACGCATTGCTCTAATGGTCCTCTACTGCCCTGTGACACATCCATGATCGTCCCATCCCTGCTAAGATCAGGGTCAAGGTCACATACTTGGTGCGTTCGATACTCCTTGCATGCATCTACTTGATATTTCACACATGCATTGCTCTGATGGTTTGCTTTCATGCTGTGACAAATCCACGCTTCTCTGGCCCTCTTTGTTTTCAAATGTGCCATTGTTTTCTTTGACTGCCAGTGGGGGCTTTCCTGTGCCGACATGCCACATTTCTAGTTTTGCATATGACCCACGTTTGACCGCCCAAGGTCAATGTTTTTTTTTCCTTTTCATTATCATGGCTGCCAGCGAGGGGATTAGCTTAGTAACGATGCCCTTGTTAATTTGCATTTTTATACGCCCGTTTGAAAAAACGGGACGTATTATGTATTCATCTTGTACGGGCGTACGGGCGGCGGGCGGCGGGCGGCGGGCGGCGGGCGGCCGGGGGGGGCACAGCTTGTCCACGCAATAACTATAGTCTACTTGACGGATTGTAACCAAATTTGGTATACATGTTTATCACGGCAAGCCGAAGAAGCCTATTTATTTTCAAAAATATCCGATGACTTATCGCCTTGGCGGCCATTTTTAATTTTCGGACTCCGTATCCTTGTCCATGCAATAAGTCGAGTTCTACTTGACGGATCGTAACCAAATTTAGTTTACATGTTTATCACGTCAAGGTGAGTTATCGCCCCTTGTTGACTGGTCTTGCCTCGATGGCCGTATATTGTGACCTTCGGCACTCTTGTTGAGGGATATATCTATCGGTGTTACTGATTTCTTTTTCAATGGAGTTATCCCCACTTGCATACTGGCTATACCTCAACCAGCGGACTAGTATATTGTGACCTTCGGCACTCTTGTTATGCACTCTAACAAAATTGTCAGGGTACATGCATGTATAGTCTCCACCCTGTTTGTTTGTCTGTCTGAGATTTGTGTTAAAGTTTCCAGCTAACAGTATCAGTGTTACCGTAAGTCAGCTTGGCTTGAAAGTTCATATAATTATGTGTCATCATCAATATTTTCATTCTATAGCCCACCCATGCAGTCGTATGCTCAAGGTCAAGGTCACACCACTATTATGTTTTGATGGGTGCATTCTCCAATACTGTTGCCTACTGCTGTTTCAGTGAGTTTCAGTAAAGGCTGTTATCTGGGCCAGGAGTTGACGGCTAGAACACATCACACAGGAGCTACAAGAAAACGACTAATGCCACTAGTATTTGAAAGGTGTGTTATTGAAATGTTTCCCAATATTAACTTAATTGTAAGATGCTAGTTGGCACTGCTGTAGTTGTTGCTGCTGCTCACTGGGTCAATGTTTGTTCCAGGCAAGGGATGGGTTGTGGCCTAGGGGTCAGAACACCTGGCTTTGTATTTGCATCCCACTGGTCTTTCATAATGCCATGAGACTTGAAACTGAGGTCCTGTCCCTAAATTACCTTGTTTGTTGCTGGGATGTTAAACCCATTCTCTTTCAAGTCAAGGTTGCCTTATTCTTTGTGATAAATTGGAGGATGGGATTAGTAATTGAGTATTGTCACTCCATCATTTCTGAAACAATTGGTTATTTCAAAATTTTAATTAGGTAAAATAAAATCACACTACTGTTTACACATCAACAAACCGCAATTATTGAATAGTTTGCTTCACAATGAAAACATATCTTGTCATTTCATTAGAATTGTCTCCTTGGAGATTCAAATGAAATACCAAGATGTGTTTTCATGGAAAATAAGAAAAATATGCTATCTTTGTGGTCTGTTTAATGTTTTCTGCAGCATGATAGGTACCACAAAATTTGTATTGCGTTTTGATACACCCTACTTCTGATTTCAAATGAGTTTTTGGCAATTTTAATTGGGTATTTAAGCAAATACGCAGCTTATCTGGAGCCCTGTATATATACCTTAATGATGAATCCATCCACAGTGATTCATGTCTTAAAGTGTTTGTTTGTTTAATGTTGTTTAACGACAGCCTACCAACAGTGAATCTTACTTCAATATACACTTTGGGCCAAGTGATGTGGTGCAGTAAGGGTTCATGACACCAGATAAGGACACTGTCTTTCAGTGCTGCATGTTTTTATTGTAATTTCAGTGCTGAATATGTGTTACTTCATCCCATACAGGTGCATTCCCATCTGTAGAACAGATTTAAAATCCCAATTAATCAGTCAAATCTTTGTGTTAAACATTATTTCACTCATTTGTGACTGGAGGATGCCCTTTGTGATTAGTGTAAACCCAAACAATATAGATCTTTTTAGACTTTTATAAGCCCCATTTCTACAGACACTGCCACATTTCATGCCAGATACTAATACACGTTTCTCAGTTTTCATATTTAAAGTTTTTGGGTACCCATTATCTCTGCAATGGTAAATCAGATTGACTTCAAACGTCATATACTTCCTTATCATCATCCATATTTTCATTCTATACCACACCCATGCTGCCTTCATGTCCAAGGTCAAATTGCTTAGAAATTTGTGTCCGTGATATTTGTGTTAAAGTTTTCGGGTACCAATTATCTCTGCAACGATAAGTCAAGATTGACTTCAAACTTCATAGACTTCCTTATCATCATCATCATCCATATTTTCATTTCATACCACACTCAGGTGGCCTTCATGTCCAAGGTCAATGTCAAATTTGCGTTAAAGTTTTTGTTTGACTGTCCAGTCGGCGGCCGGGGGTACCCGTGAGCCTCTGCTCACTTGCTCTATTGTCTGTTCGACGTTTTGCTGCCGACAAACATTTGGCTATTTAACACATTAAATCTAAAAATTATTTAATTGTAAGTAATTTTTCATCAATAGTCACCCCCCAAAAAATGATTTGATGAAATTCCATCTATTCGATTGCGAAAAAAATATTTATTTAAATAATTTTTTATTTGTGGACCGATTTTCAAAATCTAACTTTTGTTTTCTTATTTGCATCATTTTCAAGCAATCTCACCAGGTTTTGGAGTCAAATTTCTTTTTTTTTGTCCTCCTGGTCCTCCTCATCCTTTTTGCCACATGTTAAATTTCATCAAATAAATCGTGACTTTTGTTATTGATGAAAAAGTACTTTTAAATATGTTTTAGATTTAATGTGTTTAACAGCCAAAAGTTTGTCAGCAGCAAAACGTGGAAGTGACAGTAGTTATTATTACCTTTCAGTTCTACAGATGGCATGGAATTAGAAGAAAGTATTCGAAATACTAAAGGTAAAAGTGTGGGAAAACTTCGGAGTACCCTGGGTATGTTTGGACTTGGTTTGTTACGGACAGCTGCATTATCAGAAAAATTAAATGTGACTAGTAAGGCAGGAGAGACTGTCGTATTTACAGCATCCGCACCAACCTGGTGGCCAAAGTGTATAAATTGTGATTGATCGGAATACCTGGCCATGTGGTTATACTTTGTTTAATATAGGAATTAATGGCCTTTTTGTGGAATTTATCGGGGTATAAACTTGGAAAAGTCGCGGGAATACGAAGCGATAAAACATTACAATTTTTTAAGGCCTCGTCCAGTATTCCCGCGACTTTTCCAAGTTTATATCCCCGATAAATTCAACAAAAAGGCCATTCATTCCTTATAATTCCAGCATTTGAAATAAATTCATCAAGAAAATGTGTTTATTTTCCGTTTTCTTAAGAATTATTTTAACTGCGCCTCACGGTTACGGAAAGTAGTTCGGCGTGGGAGTTTACTGGGATATAAATTTTGGACAGAGACTTAATGTTAGGGAATTGTGTAAATATTTTTGTGCTGGAATTATACCTCAAACTCAGATCTTTGTATTCAGTTTTGCTGTTACCCTCTCCCAAACAGGTGTAGACTTTTTGAACATGGTCACTGATTTCTGTATGACATGTTAAACAAACATTATGCTCCAGTCAATAAATCTATCCGCAACATCAATCTCAAACTCTAGCTTGGCTAGTTGGTGATCATATTGGATTTGACCCTGTTAACTTGGCCTAAAATGACCTTAGCTGTTGACAGGCTGTTACAATACACACTAGTAAATAAATATCAATTGGTTACTGGCACTGTCATGTTAGCCTTTGCGATGCACATACGTTAAAAGATATTGATGGGTTGGTAACAAAATAATGTTTTGGTGTAGTGTTTGAGCACTGTTATAACTCTGATTTGATTGTGCTGAAGAGAATGCCGATTTAAATTGTCATTGTGTGTATTAAATATTTTAAATCATGTTCTGTTACATAACCAGGTTTTGAAATTGTTAGTAGAAATTGCCAACTGTTGTAGACCGACTTTGGCCCGACAATTACTATATGAATGAATGGCCTTTTTGTGAAATTTATCGGGGTATAAACTTGGAAAAGTCGCGGGAATACTGGACGAAGGCCGGAAGGCCTCGTCCAGTATTCCCGCGACTTTTCCAAGTTTATACCCCAGATAAATTCCACAAAAAAGCCATTCATTCCTTATAATTCCAGCATTTGAAAAAAAATCATCAAGAAAATGTGTTTATTTTCCGTTTTCTTAAGAATTATTTTAACTGCGCCTCACGGTTACGGAAAGTAGTTCGGCGTGGGAGTTTACTGGGATATAAATTTTGGACAGAGACTTGCTACGGGCCAATCAAATGTTATGGAATTGTGTAAATGTTTTTGTGCTGGAATTATATACACATACACATTTAGTTGATGTTTGGATACACAAGATACAAGTACTGGGGTAACTCCGTCACACTTATCAAAGTTATATATAGATCTACAGGTTAAAATATAATGTATTGACTGAACATAGAACATGGGTTCAGACTGCGTACTATGGAGAATGCTTTGGAGTTGGTAGCACAGGACCTTTGAGAAACATTTAGCCACTTTGAAGGCCCTGCCTGTTAGATGTCGATGAAAAGTGAGCAAAACAGTTGATAAAAGTGTATTTAACTGTACATTTGTATCGTTTATTGTCGAGCACTCTTGCGGAAAGTGAGACCTAGTGATCACAATGACATCCATGTATTTGTGCACGGGTACGTATGTGTAGATTCTGCGTTACCATTTTTACATACCTTCATCTCCACAAGCCTTACTACGATTTATTTCAAATGCTTATTTATCATCATCCTTATTTTCATTTTATAGCCCAACCATAGGCCACATGCCCAAGGTCAAGGCAAATTACTGCAATTTGTGTGAAAGGTTTTTACAAAATCTGCATTAACGTTTTTACATCCCTTTTATCTTTCAATCCTGACTACGATTTACTTCTTCAAATACTTCTTAATGGTCATCCATACTTTTATTCTGTACTCCACCCATCATCACTCATCATATTATATTTCTGTGAGAAATAAATTCCATCTGAGGCTATCAAATCCCTCAGCGGGTTTGATGTGCAGGCTGCAGCTGTGTGCTATTAATCCTTGTGGACCCCTGTATTCAAGATATTTTTACCAAAATGTCGAGAAGATTGAAAATATAACAATCTTTTTTGTGTTCATGAAATTATTGCAGTCATAAACAATGACATGAAACTGTATTTGTGCCTTTCATGTACATAACAACATGTGGATAGTTTGCAAAACGTTACATGTAGTAATTTATGAATTGTGGGCCATATTGCCTACCCACCATTTTAACTACTTGTACTCAATGTTGTATGTGAGCCATACTATATTGAAATTCTATTCTCTTAACTCGTGTTAAGTTTTTTTGTTTTCATAGGAAAACTTTGAGAGCTATTGTCACTCCGGCATTGGCACGGTCATAATCTGGATTTCGGCTAACCCTAGTGTATAAGTCATTTTCCACAACCCACACACTCATCCGTGCCATTGACATATGTTTTCTGCTTAAATGACTTTGCCATTTTATGCTTGAAATGTTGATTAAATGTGGGTTTAAGTCATTATCTGAGCAACCGCTTTGCTTATGGTAACGAAATTTGGTCGCAACTACCTTCTTGCATTAACTTGTTTCTACTTGTCTATGTCTTGAGTGAAAATGTTTAACCTTGCATAGTTTTCACTTCCACTTCTTTGATTATATTGATCCACAACCAACCCACCCACCGGTGTTAATGGTTAATGATCTATACCTTTTCACAGCTGAAAGACTTAATAATCCTAGATCCAATAACAGACGAGCCTTGGCATTGTTTTGCGGTGCTCTTGTCATCTATGGTGTTATTTGTTATCCACAATGTTCACTGTTTTATTGATACCACGGTGGTTGGCTGGTCGGGAGCATGCGAAGGGTAAATTACCGATGAGGTTCAACCTTTGTCTTTTAGGTAGGGATGTATTGTGGCCGAGAGGTTATTGCAATGAAATTGGATACTAGAGGTTGTGGGTTCAAACCTCACCTGAGGCATCAACACTAGTTCCATAGTATTTCCATCTCACTGGTATTTTGAAACCCGAGGTCTCGTCCCTAAATTACCTTTATTGTTGCTGGGATGTTCATGCCATTCACTGCATTTTGGCTGTGTTGTTACTTGAGATTTGACTCCGGTTATACCCATTATAACAGTAGTAAGATTAGTAATGATCCTATTACTTTTAGTGATTGGGGTTAAGTAATTCTGGTGTGGCGAGGACCTGGCAACATATCAGGTTATCAGGACTGAATATACATGTACATGTACATGTATATATAAATTTATTTTGATTTTGTGATTTTTCCTCCATACATACAGGTGAAATTGGTCTAAAATGACCTTAGCTGTTGACAGGCCGTTAAGCACTATCAAATAAATATTGATACACGGTATGCACATGGTATAATTATCGTGGAGAAACATCATTTAACCCATCATAAAGAGCATAAAGACTGAGCACAAACGCTGCCTCGCAATTGTCCTTCTGTTGGTTACACTCTGTGTATGACATTGTTGTGAAACGGACATAAAACGTCAAATTCAATCAATCGGTCTCAATACAAACGCCAGCAAACAAACAAACAAACAGACTATCAAGTAATACAGTGCTATGCCTCAGATGGTTCCTCCGAAGATGCATTTCACAAAACAGTTCAGATATATGACTTGTATAAACAGTCACAGCATAATTATCATATAAATAAACGTTTGTTTATCAGCTAATTATCACATTTTCATGTCAGTTTTCGATGTTGCAAGTCAAGGAGATTTCAGGCTAAATTTATCTTTGCCGTACCGCGCTACATGGCAAAATAGTGACATAATTCCTTTCACCAATTCATAGTTACCATTAACTATCATTTTGTTGAATATACGTCACAAAGCCAAACCCGTTTGAAACAAATTTCAAAAATATTCGAAGGGTAAGTTTAACGTTTAACTGGAATCCTGATATCCTTCAAGTTTGGCCCTCAGCTATATTTTTGTCTTTCATGCTACTTAAAAGTTGAATACGGTTATGCTCATTATAAAAGTAGTATGCTTAGCACTAATTAAATTACTTTTAGGGAGTGGGCTTGGTGAATCTGGTGTGGTGAGGATCTGACACCAGGTCATGTTATTCTAATTTCAGGGTTTGATATGTATTTTTTTTCTGTAAATATTCAGTTCTGATACATGTACAACGTTGCAAACATCGGTATTGATACACGATATACAGCAGTAATTTTCGCCAACGGTTCTACATCTAAATTCTCAATTAGTTTACATTACAGATACATTGTACATATAACTTCCTTAGTGCACTATACATGTGACTATACAGGAGTGACATTAAATACCAAGAACCTGACATATGCAATTCTTTGAGATAACTCCACCTTCATTAAGATATACAGTAGGAACATTAGAGACGAACAAGCCGGCATCTTCAAATACAGATATCATGTTAACATATGGGTGTTATATATTTACAGCAATAACACGGTGCCAACGGCTGAGCGTCTATATTACTGGAATCGGCGGTTTGTTACAAAATAGTAACATATTGAGGCAAGAGCTGGATATCTGTAAATCAGATAAATATTGCATTTCGATATCACAACATGCAGTAGTATATACCAATTAATTGCTCTCCATCTGCCCTACATATATGTACATAGTGTCCCCCTATTACAATGGCTCTGCGCATGACTCGTGTCCTGATTGTTACACCCCCGTTGTACGTATCGTGGATGAAGAGTGTGGCATGTTTCTTCTCTTCCTAACCAGATTTTTGTAGACGTTAAACACACGTTTGTTGACAATGAAAGCCACACAAATATACACACCCTGTGACGATGTTAGTATTATGTTGATGTATTCAAAGACTCTATTGTCAGTTACAAAGTATGGAACAACTGATAACCACGCGATGCCAGTAATGGTAGATAGTCTGACATACACAGTGAAGTATCGGCGGTTTTCCACGGTGCTAGACTGGACAACGGGCATTGTGCTGATACTGTGAACGACACACATGAACAAGGTGCAATTTCAAACGACGACCAGTCCAGCCGGAAGTGTGATCGTGTAACCAATCATCGCGGCCGAGGAGATGTAGCACATGGAATCGATCCCGCCATAACCGTAATCTAAACCTGAACTTCGTATGTAGGTCAGGACAATATTGACTGCCACCGAGGTGACAGACATAACACACACGATAGCTGTGTAAATAGCGGTAGTCGTTCGAATTGACCCTACTGGTTTGGAAGAGGGCAGCTTTCTAAAAACCCGGAACATGTGCACACAACAGATGCCCATCCAGAAAATGACAGTCAAAAACAAGAAGTGTATCATTCCGCCAATTATGCTACACCCAACACCAAGATCCATTCTGTTGCCACCAACAATCAACAACGTCTGAGACAGAATCAGAGAAATCGACAGCGCCATGTTGTTGACTCCTGGTTGTGTTCTCAGGGATGAGAACGTCCCGTAGCTGACAATGACTGCAATTAAGCAAACTATGGATGTGATCGAACAAGATAATGTTAGCAAACTGGAGACTGTGTCGTTAGTGCGGATTAAACGGTTCACACCGTATTTTACTTTTGTCTGCGGTATATAATCGGAAACGCACACCGAAACTTGCTTCGTCTGTGTGTTGTATTCAAATGACCCGAGATGCATAAGTAAGTCTAATTCAGTCAAATATAGTCCTCTCTGATTCCTCTCAAATACAAACTTAGTTATATCCAGTGCTATCTGTGGACATACACTCATCTTTGTTAGGACGAACGTATCCACTTCGCAAATAAGCCATATATAGTTCCCAGCAATTCTCGGAAGGAAGTCACTAGTCCATTGTTGCCAAATAGCAGGACCAGTCTGACCGTTATCACCAAACGGTATCGGTACAACTTCATACGGCTCGACGTTCACGGCTACCTTCACCGTGACGTTCCATGTAGACACCGGTATGTTTATGCTGGTGTTATCTAGCTTTATCAAGTCCTCGGCCAGGTGACGACTGCGGTTACCGGACACCAGCACATGCAGTACGTGATGCACAACTGAGTCGCTAGGGTCAGTGATCGTTGACGAATTTGTATACTTTGCATGGAGATGGAATGACGACATAGTTCCATTGATTTTGTACAGTAGTGACCTAAAATATAGCTTGACCGACATCTGAAATTCCTGTCTACCTGGCGAAATGTTCTCATCTGCCACCAGTAGTTTAATGAATAGCTCGTAGCAAACTCCGTCTGGGATTTCGGGAAACAGGCTGCGACATGTGCCGTTGTCGTAGATGGTCATCTCCGGACACACCACCTCATCGCATTCATCCTGTTGGTGGAAAAGTATATTGTAGCGTATTATGTTTTCCTATGTAGATAATGTACGGCTGTCACAGATATGCAACATCTAGACACCAATCAATATGTAACTATTTCCATGTTGTCCAGGTGTGACAGTCGTCCATTAATATCTACACTTGTCAGTGATATATGTGAAAGTAAGTGCTGGTCTGGGTTTTACAATCAGCCAATTAATATACATGTATCTGGTATTGTAATTTGCAAGATTATGTTTCACACAGGCAAGTCAGCCAAATATTAATGCACTTAACAGTGTATGTGGGTGGGGTATGTGCTTGTGGCAGTCAACACACACTAGGACTACAAAAACCGCCAACATGCGAGTCTCGGCCATCTGGTGTCTCGTACAATATTATATTAATATGGCTAGTTTTTGTCACGCCTGCTTTAGCAGAGGCGTGACTATAGTCGGCGCTTTTTCCGTCGTCGTCCGCGTCGTCCGCTTCGTCCGCATCGTCCGTTTTTTTGTAAGGCAAATGTGTTAAAAGTTATTGTTTTTTCACAATATCTGTAACCCCTTGCCACACTTTCATAATATTTCACATCAATGTTTGTCTAGGGATGATGCTTCATTACGCACACCCGCACATCCAAATTCTGAAGGTCAAGGTCATTTATTTACTTTTAATGTTCACCGGTTTTGTAACAGAAATGCGTTAAAGTTATTGTTTTTGTTTTTTCACAATATTACAGACCCGCCTCAGATGCAGTGACATTGGATTCTGGAGTGCCGCAGGGGACAGTTCTCTGCCCAGTAATATTTCTATGCCACATACATGACTTGCCCGACACAGTGAAATCTCAGGTCCGCTTGTTTGCAGATGACTGCCTGCTCTACCGCTCTATAAACAGCATACAAGACCACATTACCCTGCAGAAAGACATTGAAGCCTTGGAGACGTGGGCATCTACCTGGGGGATGCGTTTTAATGCCAGCAAATGTTACATGTTGAGTGTAAACGCCAACTCATCCCACTTCTACCAACTAAACAATCAAATCATACAACAAGTACAAGAAAACCCATACATTGAGTGACACTTTCTGCTGACATGAAATGGAACACACACATTAATAAAGTGACGAAAAATGCAAACTGCTCCCTAGGATTTATCAAAAGGAACCTAAAACACTGCCCAATTACCTGCTGGAAAACAGCTTACTTAGCATTAGTCCGCTCGACTTTAGAATACAGCTCGATATTGTGGGATCCATACTTTGTGGGATCCATACTACATCAAGGACATTGACCGCATGGAGAAGGTACAACGCCAAGCAGCACGGTTTATAACGGGCGACTACAAGTCCCGAGAAGAAGGCTGCGTATCGGACATGCTTCAGAAACTACCGAGCCTCCAAAGTTGACGAAAGTCAAACCGGCTGACGTTCCTCTACAAGGTGGTCGAGGGGCAGGTGCCAGCTCTACCCAGCCATGACATACTAACACCCATTCGTGCCAGGCGTAACGTCAAACCAAAGCAATTTAGTGACTAGGTGACAGACAATAGTAAATGTTTTATGCCTTTCAATGTAAAACCGAGCAGTACAAACACTGGACTGGAATAAGTTAGATGACAGTGTTGTGTGCGTGAACTCAATCGGAAGCTTCAAGACAGCCCTCTACCAGTGTCAATAACATATGATACACTCTCTCAGTCTCTCCCATTGCCAGTTAATGCCGTAACCGCATGGCGGGCAGGAGTGGTCAAGTAGGGGTCAAATGTCACATTTGACCGAATATGGTCATGTCGTATATCAAATCGAAGGTATCGACGAGACGATCACTCTGGAGCTTCCTGTCGAAATCAGGTAATTACGTCATCCGAGATAGCCGCAGAAAGGTAAAAAGGTCGTTCTTTCAATATAGATTATAAACGTCTTCTCGTGAACCACTTGGCCACATGGTCAGTGGGTCAAGCCTTTTCATTTTTGTTAAAATGATGGTCATTGCGAAATCCAAGATGGTCACCGTTGAAAAGTAGGTCAAATTCTCAAAAAAATCTTCTCACGAACCGCCAGGCCGATTTCGACGAAGCTTGATATGAATGATCGATACTTAACGATGTTTCAGATTCCTTCAAATGGTGGCCCCGGGTCAAAAATGGGCGGGCAGGAGGGGTCAAGTAGGGGTCAAATTTCACATTTGACCGAACATGGTCATGTCATATATAAATTGGAAGGTATGGACGAAAAGATCACTTAGGAGCATTTTTTGTCGAAATCAGATGATTATATCATCCAAGATGACCGCCGAAAGGTCAAAAGGTCGTTCTTTTATTTGAGATTTCAAACGTCTTCTTCATACAAACCGCTTGGCCATTGGTAGCAAACTTCGCAGTTATGGTCCATTGGTAAAGCCTTTTCAATTTTGTTAAAATGGCGGTCATCGTTAATCCAAGATGGCGGCCTTCTAAAATGGCACACAATTTTAAAAAAGCTTCTCACGAACCACCAGACCAATTTTTACGAAACTTGGCTGTTTGATCGATGTACAATGATTTTTAATTTTTTTTTAAATTTGTTAAAATGGTGACCCCTGGATCAAAACTGGGGTAAATTAGGGGTCAAATTTCATTTTTGACGGAATATGGTCTTATAATATATCATATACCTTTATCTCTGCTTAATCGAGTTAACCAGTTCAACTTCAAGTAAAGTTTATTTTCGAATGACAAATGTCGCAATCACATTTGTTTCAGTGCTATTCGATCACACCGTGAAAGATACATATATACGGCAATGTTGTGTTTGGAAAATTAGACACTTTTCGGAAATAAAAAGTATAGGTTTCATTGGGATTCGAACCCACACGTTGATTCTGCACATTCGAAATCTGGAAATAATACATACATTGATTTATTTGGAACCTCAATGTATACACACCTAGAAATTATGTTTGTAAAACATGGATATGACCCATGGCATACTGGATTCTAACTAAGAGATTGAATGATGCCACCCCTAAATGCAACATCATCTGTAATATATACATGACCGGGAATAGGGTTTCCTTCAGGAACAGTGAGGTTATATTAAGAGTATCCATCATATGCACAAGGATATTCCACCCGAGTGTCTGAATATGTTGTCAGAAAACAGGCTTTCCCGAATTTCTGACGACATATTCTGATCACGAGGGTGGAATATCCTTCTCCCACACAAGTGCATATGATGGATACTTTTTCTCTGCCACTATATAAAACATATCTGACCCAGAATAATACTCAACTTTTAATTCGCTAAATTTGTGAGACTTGATACATCCAACGTGTTCGCCATGTCAACAAATGGGTTAAAACTAAGTTTTCACCCACAATAAAACTAATTGTTCACCCACGAATTGTATTATGGCTGCCATTTCAGTGGATCGTTTACAAATTATTATTAAATTAATGTTCAATGTCATCACCATTCAGCCCCATGCGTGACTATGCGGATAGTCTTGTCTCAGGGCACCTGGTGGGCGAGACAAAATGAATACACGTTTTCAATTCCGTTTTTGTATGAATAATATCGTCTAGCATTACAGGATACGGACCCGGATCCGGATAGCAAAACATCTTATCGAATATTAATGAAAGAAACTATTTTTAGTTGAAATTAGCATCAAAATAATACACACTACACTTCTGTGTTATTTTGTTCACGACCGTGACTATTTGAAAAGCATCTTAACGAACACACAAAGGAGTATGTAAACAAGTATAAACCGATACATGAACATTTAATTCTTGTCACACTTTCTGGACGTTAAAGGTACATTCCCACTCAGTAGGCACACAATGTCCTTTATATCAGAGACATAATCTGGGACATTTTCTGGCAAAATGAACATTCATTCACCATTACCCAGACGTAAATTTCCACAATGATATCAGGGGCGATAACCGTGTTTCCTCAACATGTTAACGGACATTACTATTTATTCTCTGTATTTATTTTTTATGTGCAATGGTCATACTTTATAATCTGCCGAAAATATTATTTTTTTCAGTTGACGCATTTAATTAGTATAAATAATTAAAAACTAGCATGCCTCATTTGTATCAGAAAACTGACATAGTTTACAGTTTGGTGTAATATAATTGATAGGAGTCCTTTCTCTTGGGTTTTCTACATGTGATTAGCTACATTATATCATATGTTCTACTTCACATTTTGCGTTTTGTGTCAAACGCCAGAAGAGGTGAAAGTGGCTGATGGCTTGAACACGCAAAGATGCCGAGTTCACCATTCCATGTGCCATATAGGATACAATAACGAGGCAGTGTTCACATATATGTCATACGTATATTCCATCACATTTACGAAGCAATTATATCGTTAAATCAAACGATGATCAGGTATAGAATGGGTCGTTACGAAAGCTTTTGACCTGGTAGATCACACCGTATTAGTTTACTGCACAAATTGAAAATCTGTAAATTGAAAATTGCATCACTTAACTGGTTTTGATTGTATTTAACTGACCATAAACAACATATTCAAAACGGCGGTATCTCAAAATGGTTATTAAAGGTACATGCCCACTCGGGGGAATTAAATAAGTGTATATTTATGTCACTATTCCACCAGTACTAAAAATTACGAGTGCGCGTTATACATATATATTCATTTAGTAATATTTATGTTACTGATAGTGACACGCGGTGGTATCGGGCCTTTTTCATATGCAAATGAGGCATGATATTTTTTGATTATTTATACAAATTAAATGCCTCACCTGAAAAAATAGTATTTTCGACAGATTATAAAGTATGATCATTGCACATCAAACTATAAATACAGAGAATAATTAGTAATGTCCGCTAAAATTTTAAGGAAACACGGTTATCGCCCCTGATATCAGTCTGGATATTTACCTAAATCAATCATTACGTGGGGAAATGGTGAATTAACTTTTATTTTGTCAGGAAATGTCTCTGATGATGTCTCTTATAAAAAGAACAGTTTGTGCCTACTGAGTGGGCATGTACCTTTAACGCAAACAAGACTACAAGTATGATAATTAGCACCAGACAAAAACTTGCAGCTGTATCTAACCTGAGATTAACTTTAGGTGAATCTGCTATTGAGTCTGTAGCTTTCCAACAGTTATCACAATATGTGCCAACGGAGGTGCAAAAAACAATTTTACCATTATTCGACTATGGGCTGGGGCTGTAGCAGCGTCAATAATATGACACATCGTTTGAAGCTTCAAAAACGAGCAGCCCGTGTAATACTACAAGCTGACCTAACCCCTTCCTATGAAATGTTCAGAACACTTGGTTGGATGGCCGTCTCGGATCCGCACACACACAATAAAGCAATACTGACATACAAGGCTATTAATGGAATGACTCCCCGTCACCTGGTTACATGTCAATCTTGTTAAAACGAAATACCAATTATTCAATTAATCATGTTAATGTTCTCAGGTCAGCATCTACTGGGAGCTTTGAAGTTCCAAAATCGAGGACAAAACTATTCGGTGGTTCTTTCTCGCACTCTGCTCAACTATTATGGAATTCGTTAGCTCCCAGTATCAGGAATAGTAAACATCTCAATAAATTAAAATGTCAACTAAACATTCCATAATAATACAATCCAATGCGAATCGATCGTAGTTTACGCCCCTCGTAGTTAATGTTAGTTAATCAAATTCTTACATGTATTTATATATATATATATAAGAGTATGTGCACATTATGTAGTGAGAGCCACATGGCAGACTGGCATTGAACAACTGTGTCACCCTTGTTAAATAGTGTATAAATAAAAATAAAACAGTACGCACGGACAGAAAAAACGCGAATTTGCACCATTAGAGGAGTATCAATGCACAACCTCTGTTTCTGCAATCCAATGTCTTTAGCGCCAGACCGTCGGTGTTGTGTAGCTTTAAGCTGTTTATTTTAACATACTAGTATGTGAGAAACCGTCAAATGTTTACTATATTAAACAATGGTGACGGTCCCCAGTTTTGCATACAACATTGCCGTATGCAACTTTAAGCGGAAACTTTCAATCATCCAAAGTAAAGGTTTTTGCTCATGCCGTGTATTCATTTAATCCATGACCATAAAATACTGCCCAAAACGTACCGAAAATATTGAATTCAGAGACGAATTAAATATAAAATTCGGGGACTATTTTCAATTTGGCGGTGGAGTATGTCACGGTATGTAACTCACTATGGGGTGAAGGTGTGTATTCGTGCGCGGTTAGCTGAGTCGGTTAGACCGATGGTACGGCAAACAAGAGGTCCTGGGTTCTATAACGATATAGCCTGTTCCTCAGATTTTAAATCAAGTATTACTGGGTGCAAAATAAAATTTTGACAAGCACACATCAACGGGGACCAGTTCAATCTGGTAATTATGATGCAATAGCATTTATTATCATCCGCAGGATATATAAGGCCGTATGTTGGGGATGACTGAGGAGTGTACAAATTGCTCGCTTAGCCGTATACACTCGGGTTGGTTTGGTTGTAAGGCTGAATCCACGCCGTACGGGGCGCTAAGTGGGACATGGCTGAATTTTGTGCCACAAAATTCATTTTTGTGCCACAAAATTCAATTCTGTGTCACAAAATTCACTTTTGTGCCACAAAACTCAATTCTGTGTCACAAAATTCAATTCAGTGTCACAAAATTCACTTTTGTGCCACAAAACTCAATTCTGTGTCACAAAATTCACTTTTGTGCCACAAAATTCAATTCTGTGTAACAAAATTCAATTCAATTCAATTCTGTGTCACAAAATTCATTTTTGTGCCACAAAGCTCAATTATGTGTCACAAAATTCACTTTTGTGCTACAAAATTCAATTCTGTGTCACAAAATTCACTTTTGTGCCACAAAATTCAATTCTGTGTAACAAAATTCAATTCAATTCAATTCTGTGTCACAAAATTCATTTTTGTGCCACAAAGCTCAATTATGTGTCACAAAATTCACTTTTGTGCTACAAAATTCAATTCTGTGTCACAAAATTCAATTCTGTCAATTCTGTGTCACAAAATTCAATTCTGCACACGCATGTAAGAAGGACTACCATTGGTCAGAAACTGCACTGGAGAAATGGGTCACGGTCGCCGATCTACACATTCAATGTCGATGATTCATTTCTCATTCTGCCGATGATTCATTTCTCATTCTGCCATTTTGCTTCAACTATCTCCAAACGGTCAAACGTTGACAAACCCATTCGTATTTAAACTCATTTGCGTTAGAATTGTACACATAATTCATGTACATGTAGATCTCCCGCGAGTACAGACCTCATTTATTGTGTATCGCAAGGTACATCTGCCCGAGTTAAATCAATAATACACGCGCTGCGACCTGTGTTCTGACTGCTGTCTGTGTTTATAAACAGAAAGTGTGTATTGGGCCATTTGAGGAAACCATTTGTAGTATTTGTGTAGATACCATGGATACTAAGATGGTGTATACTGTAAATAATGCATGTAGACACATAGTTGCGAACACGTAACTTCGCAACTAGTAGACACAGATCCAATACCATTTGTTTCACAAGGTTAGATCTACTGTTAGAATACGACGTCATCTAATGTCATTTTCCAGCATAAAACGTTACCTCGGCAAGCCTCGGAATTCCTACGCGTTTCCTAGCCTTGCCTGATAAACTTGATATCAAAATACACAAGCCTGGTATTCTCTATATATGGGCATGCTCTCAGGTCTAGCTATGTCCCGGCTACTTTATGTTTGACCCTGTTTACATAATTGAGGGAAAATTCTGAATATTTTTCTTATTTCTCCTTCAAAGTATATATGCTTATATGGTGTGACCACTCATTTGTAATCATAATATAACCAAAATAACTGTCCATAAAGAAGTATAATATTGATATATTGGGTTATATTTTCGCATTGAAATATTTAAACCTGCAAGTGTACTCCACCATCTAGTAAAATGGACGAAGACCGATCTCAACCAATTAACGTAGAGATGACATAGACTATCCTACGCAAACTAATTTTTGTGGACAAAAATGAATTCTGTCCCACAAAACTGAATTTTCTTCACAAAACTCAATTCTGTCTTACAAAATTGAATCCTTTATAACAAAAATGAATTTTGTATACGAAACGTATGCAGAATTGAATTTTGTGTGTGAATTGAATTTTGTGACACAGAATTGAATTTTGTGACACAGAATTGACAGAATTGAATTTTGTGACACAGAATTGAATTTTGTGACACAGAATTGAATTTTGTGATTTTTAGTGTTACAAAACTCAATTTTGTCTGGACATAATTAACCTGTCCTGCATGGCGCCCCGTACGCCGGGTCGCATTGTGGCGCCGTTTTGGTAGTCTGGGCACGGGTGCTAAGCCGGGAATCTGAGAATTATGTTTAAATCCACTATACGATGATTGCAGAACCACAGAAGGTGCAATTGAGATGGTGATCACAACAACGTTACTTTATAGTTCGAGCTCCGGCCGGAGTATGTCAAGGTACATAATTCACCATTGGGAGAAGGTGCGTATTCGTGCCAGGCTCACTATTGGTTAGAGCGATGGTATGGCAAACCAGAGGTCCCCAGTTTGATTCCGGGCCAGTGCGCATGTTTCTCGCCATGTACCATTTGGCGCCCAACGAGGGACCGTGACTAATAAATATTGCCCAAAATGTACCAACAGTATGGAATTCAGAGACGAATTAGATATAGAATTCGGGGACGAATTTCAATTTGACGGCGGAGGATGTCACGGTATGTAGCTCCCAATGGGGAGAAGGTGTGTATTCATGACCGGCTAGCTCAGTCGGTTTTAGCGATGGTACAGTAAACAGAGGTCCCGACTTCGAGCCACGACCAGAGTATGTCGCTGTAAGTAACTCATTATGGGTAATCCAGATGTCCCCAGTTCGATTCCGGGCGGATGCGCATCTTTCTCGCCCTGTGACAGTTACAAGTATCACATGTCTGGTTCAACAGCCACAAAGGTTGCTAGGGTATTGTTTCGACACACCCTGGTTGAGCTGCACCTGGTCTAAATAAAATACCCAAGAAAAGGTGGGGTTTGCTGTTTAGTAACATGCTGGCACAGAGTCAGCCCGGTGGCTGCGGCCTGTTTATAATGGGAACACCGGAGGGCCTGGAGAAAAACAACAGACAAAACCTTCGGGACATAACAAATACCGCCAGACATTGGTTGTACATTCATCGTAGTGCTTCAAGACTTGCCAGGGGTAAGTTCTTCAAACAAACTCAGTTTTTATGATATCAATGCGGTATTTTCCAACCTAGCGGCGTTTGCATTGCACAAATAACAGAATATATTGGAATAACTGATGGCAAATGGTGCTCTGTACATGCAGCCAGCACAATGTCGTCAACGTCAGTCCATTGTCCAGTTTCGTTACAAGACGAAATCAAAGTGTCACATGCTGATGGATGCGGTGTTGCGGTTGGTGGAGAGAAAATAATACTGCATTTTGGTACGGCGTTTATATCTTCTATACTGGTCGGTAGCCCTCTAGGGATAAACACCATTTTATCAGAGAAAGCTATATCCGCCTTCCAGTAAACCACGTATTCCTCCTCCACGAAATTGCACATTGCACATAAATAGTTCCGGTATGTCTCGTTAGTGCGCACGTCTATCACTGGAACATACGACTCTAACTCTTTAGATCTACTAGTATTCCAGGGATGTTTGGTTGATGGGTTGCATTGCTGTGCAATGTTTATATCCCAGTATGTTTTATTACACTTTGAGACGACCATGATGCTGTCCTCCCGGTGACACTCGGCTGAATGTGAGTAGCGACTGCACGCACAGTCAAAAATCCCTCCTATCGGGTACTGGTCTGAGTAAGGAAAACTTTGTAGTAAATCAGGACAGCAGCTGCCATACCTTTCACAATTTGACTCGCAACTACACCCTGTACAACATCTAGTTTCAAACAGGACTGGAGGTTTTGTTGTTTATGTCACGTTGTTGTCTGTTTCTGTCACTGAACACAAGTTAACGTCACATCCTGCCTCACGACGATAGTTGGGAGTTCTCGCGCATGAGAGTGGAGACATCGTATGCAACCGCGCAGGAATGCATGTATAACCAACATACCAGCGTCACGATGTAGCACAACATCGTTGATGTCTGCATTTCAACCAACGTTGGATTTTACTTTTTGCGTTTCTAAACATACTTAGATGTATAACCAGTTTACCATCCCTGCCACGCTTTGTCCACCTGTGATCACAACTGTTCACCGAATTATTTTTTGACAATCGTAAGCCCGGCTTTGGAGGTATACACCCTCTACACTTTCCGCCGTTATTGGTTTCGAAAATTAATCACATTTTCCGTAAATAACGTCGAACATGTTCATAGTCTTTTGTCACATATTGACGTCACTGATATAACATTGATTGCTTTTCGAAATCAGCATCGGTTAAATTCTTCAATTCGATTGTATAAGTGAGGTGATACCAGCGCCGGGCTTATGGGTTTTGTGACCAGTGAGATCTGTACTGTTCGCCATTACATCAGTGAAGCACCCGTTATTCTTTTAACTAGCAATATCGATCGTTATCAGTTACAGGGATGTGCTAATTGATGAACTACACTGGTCACAAATCACATAAGCTCCATATCTCCAGTCACAGACATATATATACTTACGGTGGGTATAGTTTTAGTTCCGTTTCAAGCTAAATTGTCTTAAATACTGACCTAGGCAACGTAAGGGGCAATTCTTATGTGAAAACGTGCAGACACCTCGGGAAATGACATACAGTGGAACCTCTCTAAACCGGACACCAACAAAAACATGTGCTCTTATTTTTGATGAGTTTCTTTGTCATTTATCTCGGGTGATAATATCGCGGAGTCAGCATGATCAAATGCCTGATGTGCACTGAAACATCTCTAATCCGGACACCCTGTGGTCCTCCCAGGGGTTCCGGTTTAGAGAGGTGTCCCTCTACTAGCAATTGCCGATGACGACATTCTAACGGACCTCCACTGTGGTGCGGCTAACATATAAATCTACTCCTTTTTGACAGCCGGAAAGTTCGGTTGAAGTTTTGAAACATTGTCCCTATGCGAGTTAATGTATGCTGCACTACGCGCGAAACATGCACCGGTTTCCTGACGAGATATCACTGGGCTCTTCTTAGAGCTATAGCACAAACGTATTGTTCATCTAGTAACCGGCGCAAAATTGTTACGCCGGTTATTAGATGAAAATCTGTTTATAAAGTATATTCTGCATGTAGCTGAATGGGAATTCGTCAAGAATCCGGCGCCTATGTGTACGTGAACATTTTACGCTAGCGCGGAATGCAGCACATGTGGTAGTTGTAAATCTGACATGTATTCCAACACAACAGTTTGGAAAAGTAAAATTTTCCTTAATTTAATCCACGCGACTACCATGGGATAGTCACCCCAATGTAGCTACCACTCTCCTATAGTCCGGAGACGATCTTTATTAACCATTTCAACACCACAGGTCTGTATAGTGGTATTGAACAAACGTGTAGATTCAGATGAGCCGGCTCGTGACGAGCCGTCTCATCAGGATCTGCACTTTTTGCAAGTAATGTTTATATTTTTGAGAACAAAAAACCAGTCGGAAAATGATACGATGTAATAAACGAGATGTCACAGAATAATGGTATTAATTATACATGCAAATCACTGGGCATGGCCAGACGAATTATACAGCACCAGTACCAGTATACGTTGTATGTGGATGCTGAAACGGGAAGATATAGTAGGGTCATTTCCGGGGATTCCGTGACCATCATGTTACTACCTTTTTCACAGAACGCCTATATTCTCGAAAATAGTTACAGGCGTTCTATAATTACAATCGGTCGATGGGCCGAATGGGGTTCGCTGCGGGAAACTTCGTAACATGAAAGTGTGCCAATACCAACAAGCTATATGTTAGTTCAATATTGAAACATGCTAACACCTGTAAACATTGATAGGTTATATTAAAATAATAATACGCATGTAATTTGCAAAAAAAATAGCTTCCCAATGAAATTTATTAGTTTAAATAGATTATCCCGTATGGAGCCTCATTTAGAACGTCCGGTACATAAAGAGTCAATATTTGAACCATTTTACTAAACGCCATAGTGTCATGTGTCCAATTTATTGGACACAGACACTTTTTTTTAATGTAATATACCAACCAATAACAAATTTACGTTAAAAAGTCAGCTATTTGTTGTTAAATGCGATTTTATTTTCATTGTGACGTCATACTATATTTCGTGTCCTGCCATTACACGTACTGTTCAAGACATTTTGAAATTATTGCTGTCTTCATTGTTGATAAGCTCTACATACGGTAATACAGATACTCATTGTGTACTCGACGATTTGTGAATGCTACAGACGTACATTTCTGCAAATTTGCTAAAGTTGAGAGGACAATACGGCGACAGCCATGGCCCAAGACGCATCAATAATTGACCTACATTTTACATAAGTCTACTGGCTTCAAGACACGAAACATTCATTTCAGGTAAGAATTATTTCTTTATTACTGTTGACCAATATTTGAATCGTGCTGACTTCGACAGCACTTTTAACCACAGGGCTACTAAAATAATTCGATTATATTCAATCTAACATGAATTCATGTGGGTGGGGATATTCAACATTGCCTGTGCTTGTGCCGAGTCATTGGTTTTCGCGACCAATGTTGTTTCCTACAATTGTTGTTTAAATAGCTAATTTCTAATTTATGGTGCATCTCGGACTCTGTGTGTTTGTGGCACCTCGATACTTGTAGATTCACTTTGAATATATGTTTTCAGTCCAACAAGTCAATTCATTATATATTTAGGCTATTATCTGTTATCTATTCACTATTGTCTATATAGGCTTTTAGCCACTTAAAAAAGACACTACTTTCACTTCACACCCCCCCCCCCCCCCCCTTTCGAGAGTCAAATGTGTTTAAAAAAACTGTAACAACAGTGATGAAATAAGTAAAAAATTGAGGTGTGCGAATCCAGGTACACTGCATGCATTTGCACAGCGGTGACTTTTCCCCAAAATCCCCATCATGAATATAGGCCGGTGCAGTATTTCTATTAAGTAAGTGTACCCGGCTTCGCACCGTGTATGTGGCTTTGCACACACCAATATTTTACATGACTGATTATTCATGTTGTTTTCCTTAAGACAATGTGTTTTCAGAAAGTCACGTGTTTACACGATTTAGAAAACTATAACAACAGTGACCAAACAAGTACAAAAATTGAAGTGCAGTATTTGTATTAAGTATTTGTATTGCAGTGGGTGGGCTTCCTAAAATTTATTTGTACACAGGGTACCCATGTTTGGTCTGGGGTGGTGATGAGGGGGGACTTCTTTGCTTCATTGGGGTGACCTCACAAAATATGGGCGGGGGTGGAGACTATGTTTGTTGGGATTACAATCGTGTCTGTTAATTCTGCGCACCTAATAATAATTTTCGTGAAAAATGTCCATATTCCGTCTAAATTCCCTGAACATTCAAGGCAGTTCTTAGTCGAGATAATCACGGCTAAACAGATGGCTTTTACTATTTCATCTGTCGTCTATTATCTGTATCCGCCTAGCGGAGACCCAGCCAAATTTGATCAAAATATCAGTCCATTTTGTCCTTGAGTTTTGCGAATAATACGGGAATAAAATGATAACCAATGTATATTTGCATGTGTATTATTGGTTTATGAAGCTTTTTTTAACAGATCTGTTGTTGATCTATTCATTTAGTAAGCAGGACCACTAATCATTTTGACCATGTTCTGAATAACTTTTTACCAAACTATCGGAATGGGATAAAATTGTGACTTAGTATACCGTTAATCAGCTGATTTATTCCAAAATCAACATAATTTATTCTGACGTAAGCTGGGCAAAACATTACGTAATTGTGCATTAGCCGGTGCGCAGAATTAGCCGAAATGACATTTTTTATATGCAGATCAGAATGTCAGTTTTCATTGGTTTGATACATGTACAGATATGTATGTCAGTGATTCTATATTTTATGTACATCTGGTGTCCCGGTGTTAATTTACTGACAAATCACACAATTTATAAGGAAATTTTTTTTTTAGGTTTTTTTTTTTTTCAGTAAAGAAACTATGTATAATACCAATCCATTAAGAAAAACAGTATTTACAATTCTTGTTATGTGTGTTTAGTTATTATTTTCTGTTGTTGGCATATGTATGGTGCACCAAATGGGCATGTCCCGATCATCAATCAGCACAGTTCACAAGCCCGTAATTCTCAAATCTTGTCAATTTGTACTTTACTATACATTGCATCTGAATTAAAATAGTTTAACATTGACATTAAGCTTATTCTGCAATAATTTGCCTTTTGTTGTCAAAAATACTGACGTTAATGTATCTGTCCCGCGAAATCGAATCATTACCGTTACGCTGAAAAAAAAAGTAAAATCAGAGTAACCTCCCTTTCCTACTCTCAGCTACTAATGCAATGACACTGTTTATGAGCGCCCGATTTATAAATAAACACGTGGTAACACAACTTAAGTCATTGCCGAGAACTAGACCGGTCTGTATTCGGAATTTTAAGGTTACACATTACATGCATCATTACCGTTCACGGTTTATACACGTCCATATATGTAGGTCGACTGAAACCAAAATTGGTAGATAGACACACTTACAACGTTGTCTTTGCATATTCTACCTTCATGATGCGTTGTATACAGAGGGGTGACAAATGGGAGTTTTTGAAGAAAAATCATTACCGTTACGGTCATTTCCGTTACAAAATTGTGTAACGGTAATGACGATCGTGTAACGGCAATGATAAATTACCATACTAACCAGTCAGTTGATGCGTCAATTAGATATAAACCAGGTCCCATCAGTTGTCGGTCAGTAATGGCACATTTATTCAGACCTACAACATTTATATATCAGGATTTAATTAGTAAAAGCTCTGAAACAACAAAAAACAGACACAGCTTGCAAGGAGTGTGGGTTTCTATTGGCAATCACATTAAAAGTAAACACTAACTTGAAGTTATATTGTACAGCATATTCAAAGTATAAATGTTTGTTATATATGCTGTATTAGTATTTTAAATAAATGGAAAGTCATTACCGTTACGTTTTGTCATTACCGTTACATAATCATTGCCGTTACGCCCATATTTTTGGAGGCTGTGCTATTAATTAAATGTAGCTTTATAACGATGTTTGGTACATGTGGTAAAACACGGCATTCTATTAGTTGCCAAGCTATTTTGTTTTGCTTAACTTTACTGATCATATTAAATATGATTGTTGGTTACCATAAATGAGAAATTCCACGACTTGCTACTAAATTTCTCTGTTTCGCACTAATACAATTAGCTTATCATATTCTTGACACTTTTCTAAACAGATGCCCCTTCAGTTGATGTTTTTATGCCGTTGAAAAGAAAACAATGTAAATGTAAAGCTATATTTACGTCATGTAAATGTACGTAATGGAAATTACATTTCTGAGACCCCTGGTCCCTTGAAGTGGAAATAAAAAAAAAATTTAAAAAATGAGAACAATTGGCTATACTATTATAAATGTAACAACTGGACTGTCACCCAGTGGAATTAAACACAGTTTAATGAATTATTGGTTCTACATCGAAACTAGAAAAACGACACCAATATGTACATAAAATATAGAATCACTGATGTCTCATTATTATTGAACCATGTTATTGTAGTTGCGAACAATAACTCTTGCAATCTACTCCTGTACCATCTGTAGCAGAGTTACTATTCCATTCATACATGTAGGCTTCCTCACATAATAGCTAATCAGATCGGATTTACACTTTAGTTGTTAATTGTGACACAATTTGTATATTTTCCATCTGAAAAAAAATATTATAAAAGTAATACGTATGGATCACGATTTGCCTGGTTTGGCCCTCAGGTACGTTTTCATCTTTCGCTCTTTCTGTTACCTGGCAGTTGAATTTGGTTATTGCCCATTATAGAAGTAGTAAGATTATTACTGATCCTACTGCTTTTGGGAGGGGCCATGTGATTCTGGTGTGGCGAGGACCTGGCATCAGATCAGGATCATCCTGATTTCAGGGCTGAGTATATAGTTCTTTTATTGTAAATATTCATTTCTGATTTTAGGATTTCCCCCCCATTTGTACATGTACTTGAACATGTACTTGTACAGGTAATATATGGGATTTATTACTAAACCCATTGACCCGGCCTTAAATGACCGCATCTGTTGATAGGCCGTTAGACCCCAAACAAACAAATAAATAAATGATGTACGTATGCTTCCTCTACATAATAGCTAATCAGATCTGATTTACACTTTAGTTGTTAATTGTGACACAATTTGTATATTTTCCATTTGAATTTTTTTTTTATAAAAGTAATACGTATGGATCACGATTTGCCTGGTTTGGCCCTCAGGTACGTTTTCATCTTTCGCTCTTTCTGTTACTTGGCAGTTGAATTGGGTTATTGCCCATTATAGAAGTAGTAAGATTATTACTGATCCTACTGCTTTTGGGAGGGGCCATGTGATTTGGTCTGGTGTGGCGAGGACCTGGCCTCAGATCAGGATCATCCTGATTTCAGGGCTGAGTATAGTTCTTTTATTGTAAATATTCATTTCTGATTTTAGGATTTTCCCCCCATTTGTACATGTACTTGAACATGTACTTGTACAGGTAATATATGGGATTTATTACTAAACCCATTGACCCGGCCTTAAATGACCGCATCTGTTGATAGGCCGTTAGACCCCAACAAACAAATAAATGATATACGTATGCTTCCTCTACAGAATAGCTAATCAGATCTGATTTACACTTTAGTTGTTAATTGTGACCTAATTTGTATATTTTCCATCTGAAAATAAAACTATATAAAAGTAATACAAAACTTTACGTGGGTGGTGGTCGAGAGAACGAGACGACGTAAATTAACGGTAGTAGTTCCTCTATATAGGAATCACTATTTGCCTGGTTTGACCCTTCAGTACATTTTTATCTTTGGCTCTTTTGTTACCTGGGAGTTGAATTGGGTTATTGCCCATTATAAAAGTATTAAGATTATTACTTATATCCTACTGCTTTTGGGAGGGGCCAAGTGATTCTGGTGTAGCGAGGACCTGGTATCATACCAGGATTATTCTGATTTCAGCGCTGAATTTTGTTATTGTAAATATTCAGTTCTGATTTTGGGATTTTCCCCCCATTTGTACATGTACGTGAAAATATACATGTAACTTTTTCTTTTTATATGAAACGTGAATTTCGTCACTGATAACAGGGGCGATAACTGTGTTTCCATTAAAGGTTAATGGAAACTATATTCTGTCTGCTTAGTTTTGTTATGTGCACTATGATCGTACTTTATAATGTGTCAATAAAAATATTTGTTCTGGTGACACATTTAAGGTTGGTATAAATAATTTAAAATGTCATTTCTCATTTGCATATCAAAATAGCCTGATACCACCGCGAGTCACTATCAGTAAAATCAATATTACTAAATGATTATATGTGTATAGTGGGCCTGCACTCGTAATTTTTAAAACTGGCGGAATACATGTACCGTAGTTACACAATTATACACTTATTTAATTCTTATAGGCAAACTGTTATGCCTACTAGATGGGACCACAGGTTGAATTACATTGTAACGGACCGAGGTCTATAAATACATTAAATATGCCTAAAAGCGTCCATAAACGAAAAAAAAAAGCTAATTTTTTTTTGTTACTCCCTCTATAACACACACATATATACCTCGGTCCGTTACTTCAACCTGTGGATGGGACCCCAACTTTAGCTGCTACATTTAATTTGCGAACCAGATCTCTTATTCACTATCTGCAGAGGAAGACTATGAATGGAAACGTAACTCTGCTACGGACAGTACGGTTGTAGATTTCAAGAGTTACTGTTTCACAACTATGAACAATGTGGCTTACTCGCTTACCACATTTATCCAAGTGTTGTGAGTTTGATGCCCGGGTGGGATGTAGTTCTCTAAGCACTGTTTCATGTTGGAAAGTTGCGGAGTCATTTGCTGAGTAATGGTTAATACTGGTAAGAAATTCAATAAAAGGCTAACCATGTACATAATAGTGTTTGATTGTTTGTTTCAGGGAAGCCGTCTACAGATCTCAGCCATCTGGATTATTCGTCGAGCCTCTTCAACTTCACCCTGCAGTCGAGGCAGACACCAGCAGGGCTATTGAGATAATATATGGGCGGTTTCAGAAGAAGCAGATAAGGCGGAAATTGTTTCTCATTCTGCTGTTGAAGGACAAAGGCCACCAGAAGAATCGCTGCCTGGAAACACTACTCCACCTGGGCAACAAGTTGACAAACACTCGCGAAATGGGAACTGATCCAGTTCCTCACCTACACGAAGCAAAATATAGTGTCGCCATGACAGACTGTCATCATCTTAAGATCAGCGACATCTAAAAATATAACCGCTCGAGGAAGAGCTTGAGAAAGACAAGTTCAGTTACAAAAAATTAACCATTTAACCAGAGTACCATCCATGCCAGTGGCAGTGTTTGTGTGGTTCTTAACTCTGATTTCTGCTCTAATCATCTAATCAACCTGTTGAAAAAAGGATGTGTCGTGAAGACATGTTACTTCTTGTGTTGATGGAATTGAGAATGAATCTTATTCACACAAATCTGACTTGTGCAGTTTTAAGATTTGTCAATATTTTTTGAATCGGTGACTTATTCTTGTGGTGGACAGAATGGCATTTGTACATTTCCGATTATGTGACACTCGAAGGACTAGATATTGAAATGGTCAGAAATATATTTACTATGCTTTTACAATATGTGGCTGTGACCTCAGTTTGAAGTAACGGACCATGGCCTATAAATACATTAAATACACCTAAGAGCATCAATAAGTGAGAGAAACATAAGCTAAACAAAATGTATTTACTCCATGTGTGATATATGGGAGTAAATAATTTGTTTGGCCTATTTTATTTTACTTATTGATGCTTTTAGGTATATTTAATGTATTTATAGGTATTGGTCCGTTACTTTAACCGGTGGCTGTGACTGGAGAATGTGGTTTATGGGATTTGTGACCAGTGTAGCTCCTGATCAAATAGTACACTCCTGTAGCCTGATAATGATGTGGCTTGTTAGAAGCATGATGGAGATTTCATTGATGCAATGGTGAACAGTGCAGATCCTGTGCGGATATGTGTATCTACACTGGTCGCAAATCCCATAAGCCCCATTTCTCCAGTCACAGACACATATTTGAGCAAATTTAAAAATCCTACCGCCAACCTAGAGTGATTAGCATTTAAGGTATTGCATTCAATCTTTGATTCATAAATTTTTGTTTAACGTCCACAGTCTATAAAGTCTATATTTGGTTGGTTTCACATTGTTTCAGTATCTTCGCAATAAAGGATTTTACTTGAAACATCCAGAATAGACCAAAGACAAACTTTGTAGACTTTCGAAGGGAAACGAAAATTTACGAATTAATGATTTATTTTTGTGCTATTATCATGATTATAATTGAAATCAATGCCCAATGGTCAAACTTGTAACAAATTACATATGTACAATAAATTTCGACTTCGAAATTTGACTTCGAATGAAATGGTGCAATTGGTTGATATTGGTCATTTGCAGTGCATGATGTGGCAAACAACATATTGAGGCATCATCTGTAACACAGTGCCTTCAATTATGATTCATACCCAGGCATACAAAGTATGTCGAGGTGTATATAGTTTTTGTATTTTCGTCCATCCGTAAGATTTGCGTTAAAGGTTTTTGGGTACCCATTATATCTGCAACCGTAAATCGCATTGAGTAGAATCTTTATATACTTCTTTATCGTCATCCATATTTTTTATACTGTAGCACACCGATGTGGCTTTCCTGCACAAGGTCAAATTACTTAAAGTTTTTGAAATATTTGCATCAAACATGTCAAGGTTTTTAAGTACACAATGTCTCTGCAACCGCAAGTCGGGTTGACTTGAAACTTCATATATATACTTCTTTATTAAGTTAGAAGATCAATATTTTCTTTCTATCGCCCTGGTGGGTGCATGTGATGGGTAATTTAACAATCGCGATTCATCCTTACCGGAAATCCGACTGGAGACCTGGTTTGGCCCTCACTACGTCTTTGGCATTTTTGTATGTGACAGTTGAATCTGGTTATATCTCTTGTGTGAGTATTACGATTATTCGTAATCCTTTTTTTAGGGAAAGAGGGAAAGGGGCCAAGTGACATTGGTGTGGTATGGACCTGGCATCAGGTCAGGTTATTCTAATTTCAGGGCTGACTATATTTTTCTCAATGAAATTATTCCGTTCTGATTTTGGGATTTTCCCCCCAATGCAGCAGGTTAATACAGGATCGAACCCGTTTGCCCAGCCTTATAATGACCTGAGCTGTTGATAGGCCGTTAAACACCATAAACAAACAAACAACTTTGGCATTTGGTATCCGACAGTTATATTCTTTATGTGAGTATTAGACCATAGCTGTTGATAGGCCGTTAAACACCATTAAACAAACATTCTATACGGCTTTCATGCACACGGTGAAGGTGAAATTACTTTGAAACTTGCGTTAAATGTTTTGAAATATATGCGTTAAAGTTTTAGTAAACATATATTTGTCTATCAACAATCAACATCCATATTTTCATTTTATAGCCACGCATGTGACTTTCATGCCCAAGGTCAAGGTCAAATTGTGTTAAATGTTTTGAAATATTTGCATTAATGTTTTAAGTACACAATTTATCTGCAACCGTATGTTAGATCGACTGGAAATGTCACATACTTCTTTGTCAACATATTTTCATTCTATATCTCACCTAAGCGGCTTTCATGCCAAAGGTCAAGGCCAAATGACTTTGCTGCGGCCGAGGGTATGTATGAGACCCCGCTCACCGCTCACTTGCTCTAGTCCTTAAAGCAAGAATAACATATCTTACCATACTGATTTTTTTCTTTTGTTTTTTTCGGATACATGTACTGATTTTGTGTCCCAAGCATAACTGGAATTCCTTTTTGTATATTTATCACAACTCTTGCCTCACTAATATTCCAGTGTTCTCCCTTTGTTTTTTCACGCATTGATTTTGTATCTGGCACATGGCGAAGGTATCGTGGGTATTGTCAAAATCGGATGATACATCATACAAGATGGCCGCCGACAGGTCATCCTTTAATTATAGATTTCGTCTTCTTCTCATGTACCGTTTGACCGACGCTGGTCAGACTTCACAGTTGTGGTGCGTGGGTGAAGCATTTTCATATTTGTTCAAATGGAGGTTGTCGCATATCCAAGATGGCCGTCGTAGAAAATTTGGTAAAATTCTTAAAAAAATCATATCAACCATGTTAATTTTACATTATTATTATTTTTACATGAAGCTTGAATTGCCACTTTGATATCAAGGGCGATAACATTGACTCTTTAAAATGTTATGGAAACAACTATTTATTCTCTCTATTTATCTTTTTGATGTGCAATGATCATATTTTGTAACAAGTCAATATAAATATTTTTTTCAGGCGACACATTTAGTTGATAAAATAATTTAAAAATGACCTGCCTCATTTACAATCAAAATGGCACGATGATACAACCTATCAGTAAACCTAAGATTACTAAGTGAATATTTCTTTGTAGCGGGCACTCGTATTTTTTAAAACTGTTGGAATAGTTACACAATTATACTTATTTAATATTTAATTCCTATAAAGAACACTTTGTGCCAAACAGATGGGACCCCATTCAAATCATGATTTGCAACTTTGATGAAGGATGTCTGGCACCCAGTCATTAAGTGCAAAGGCACGACACGTGTCTTATCAGCTCATTCACAAACACCACATCATACAAAACACTTGTCACATGGATTCACCAGTGGGTGTGTAATTGCATCCCGTAACATTTGGTCAGGTGGGTATTTTTTTTATTTTTTTCTTTAACCTACGTTTTTTTCTGGGGGAAATAACTACCTGTATAATATATGTGAAAATCACTACAATGGAAGAAATTGAATGTATGTTCTCGCACCCCCTTCCAAACTCCATTCACAATTCACACCCCCTCTGCATGAATCTGGCTACTCCACTGCAGTGCAAAGTCGCAGAACAATGTTTGACATACAGCCGTTTGAATGTGTACTTGTGTGTGTGTAATATTTCTCAGACTTTTTCAAGGCAATGATTTCTGTTTCGATGTAATGTATGACCTGTCGTGAATTTCACTCACAAGTTCATATTAGTGCTTGTAGGAGTATTTGATATCCAGTATACATTTTCCACGGCTTTCACATTCTGTAAAACCGTCTGGAGTTTCGACAATGAAATGGGAGAAATGGCAAACATTTTCATGTGTTTGAATGTGGGTTATTTCTGGCACTCATATCTTTGGCTTATAACGTTGTTCAAATTGTACTGCGTCAATTTTATCGAATTTAATATTGCATAATTTTATTTCATGACTTTCTTCAAAACGCCAGTTTTAGAAGTTGATGGTTTTAGGATTTTTATATCATGCACTGCAGTGTCGATGATAAGTCGCTAGGTGGCGTTGCCAAGTCGGACTGTTGTACTGTGCGGACTCACCGAAACAAACCGCCAGTGGACGCGTAATGTAATCTCCCTGGGTAAGTTTATATATCGCGGCTCAGTCAGCGTGCGACTAGATGCCGGTTTTTTTTGTTAGGGGAAAGTACTAAAATTGGGAAAATTGGGCCCGCGCAATATTTAAAATTGCGCCATGTCAATTAAAGGTGGTGCAGGATGTTGAATGTTAATATCTTTATAATGGAAAGACAGAGTTTAATGAAACATAACGCATTAAATGCTTAACAGGTTGCCATTAGTATCCCCTCGTCGACAGGCAAGAGCTGGTATATCGTTAGTCCATGTACTGCGTACATATGTACGTACGCTAGTAACACCTTTCATTTTCAATAACTTGTGAATTGCTTCCACGATTTTGATATTATTTGACCATAATGTGTGTCTATGGAGCATGGTTTAGCATATGAGTAGACTCATATGACCCAACGTTCGACCGCCCAAGGTCACGGAGTACTTTTTTATTATCAAGGCTGCCAGCGAGGGGATTAGCTTCGTTTAATGATGCCAGTGCGAGGGGATTAGCTTCGTTTATGATGCCAGTTCTTGCATTATGGTATAGTTTGCTTTAATCTAACAATTTTCTGGTTTTGACGAAGAATCGGTTACCATGTATTGTGAATAAAAATCTAAAGAACGTGAATGTATGGTGTGATACATATCATCGAACCGGTATGTCACTTCTATGGTGAGATACATATCATCGAAATCCGTCCGTTTGCTTGGAAAAGTTTCAAGAAAATTTACTGTAAAAATGACGTCACAGAATACGTCACGTCGGAAAAGCAGGTTCGGAAACCACTGATCCCATACCCTGATATCTATAACTTTACATGCTACTTGCAAACATGTAGTTGGCCTCAATAGTAATAACGTACACTCAAAGCGTTCTTTTATAACATGATCATTCATGTTATAATTGTTCTTGTTATATTGTTAATTTGTCAACTTTAACTATTTTAGAAAAAAATATAGCTCCTATGCATTTTTCAAAAATCATGGGAAAACTTTTTAGAGCACACAATTTAAAATGGCCGCCAACGACATTTTGGAATATATAAAATGCACTATCTCTGTAATGAGATAAGCAAGAAACACACATGAGGTGTCGTTTCCCAATAATTATATCAAGCAAAAGCTGCTGGTATGGTTAATTTTTAGTTTGGACTTTGAAATTCAAGATGGCTACCGTCCATCTTCTAAAATACATAGTACTGCACATTGTTAGTGGGAGCTAAGCTAAAAGTAAACATAATGTGTATATATTTACTAATTTTGATGTGTGTTGGTTTGAAAGTCAGTAAGTCCTTTAAATCCAAGATGGCCGCCGTCCGCCATCTTCCGTCCGCCATCTTGAACAATATAAAACACAATATATCTGTGGGGAAAATTAAGCTAAATGTATAACTGGTGAGACATTTTTGCTAATTTTAACAGACCACGCCTACTGGGAGAGTTGTTTATTAGGTTGGATGCTATCAGGATCAGGAAATCCAAGATGGCCACCTTATTCTATCTTGAAAATGGAAAGCACAATATTTTTGAGACTGCGTATAAATACATGTACAAACAGTGTGATTTCTCATTAATTTTGGCATTCTATATTGGATTTAAATAATGTTTTGTTACCTTATACATTTGTATATTATGATGACTGTCGCATTTCAAGATTGCAACCATATATGAGACACGACATGTGATGTTGTACCTTCGGACTCAGTAATTTTAAACATGATAATTTGTTGAATGTGTGGCTGCTAAACAATTGTTTCCAATCAAATATATATATAAATTATATCTATGTCTATTATCACATTATCACACTTAATATAATACATGAGCCACAGTCAGTGACATGTGTGTGTGATAGTGTGTATGCTATCCTCATTTCTTCAGTGCGTTGGTGCTACAGGCTATCATAACCAGTAACATTCTTCCGTTTGATGTATGTGAGAACAACTCCAGTGACTTCATGCATCAGATACATGCCTTTATATAATAGTAGATACTGATAAACATCGAACCGAATACATACATATATTTCTAAGATTGTAGATGGTGATATGGCATTGGCTATGTGACTTTAATTAGCAAGTTGGGTCTAAATTCTGCATCAGAAATTGTCAGTTGTCAAAATCACAATTCTTATCAGTATTATCATTGACATCTTGATACATTTTATAAAAATATTTTATAGAAATATGATGGACGTCCCGCGAGCAATATCTAGCTAGCAACACGGTCAGTCAGAGATTAGGTGATGTAAAATTGACTGACACTTATCAGTAGAAGTAAGACCAACATGCAACACATCTTCTACATTTATTAACTTACTGTGACTCGTGTAGTAACCTTAGAACTCATAATAAGATATCACTAATAGTAATATGTATGCCTTGAAATATGGAATAATATCACCATTTTGGAGTCATGATTTGCCTACGATTGGATAAGAAATGTGTACTCATGCGTTCACTAGACATAATAGTTATAATAGTGGAACACTATATGATTGTGAAGACAGGTGAGAGTGGCCATCTTAGATTTTGTTATCCATGGAAGGCCATAATCACAATATATTTTACCCTAAGATTAAACAATACAAATTAATTCCTGTGGTTTCTACCATCTTCTATCATTGAGAACAGCCACACAATTTGATTATTCATCTTATTTGGCCTAGGATTTATTACAGTTTATACTTTCAAGATGGAATACATAGGCAATCTTGAATCTGAAGCTAAGTATAATATGCAGCCAAACAATAAACAGTTTTCAAGGTTATAAATTATTTGTAAGAAAACATATTTGTTGCGTAATTGTAACTTATTTTTCCCCATATATAAGACATTTAGGATTTTACAAAACAACTTTCATCTTGTATTTCAACGCATTGCAAGCCTCCAAATCATCAAACTGCTTTTACAGCAGATGTGGACTGCTAACATGTATGAACTACTCCTGACTTGGTACTTTTATCCTATATGCCATCTTGGAAATTTTGTATTTTGTCTTTTCAAGATGGAAGATGGTGGCCATCTTGGATTTCCAAGCCCCTATAACACCCAACCTTACAAACAGTCATTCCAGTAGGTATGGTCTGCTAAATTAGCGAAAATGTCACACCATGTGTACCTTTACATGTATTTTATATTGTCCAAGATGGCGTATGGCGGCCATCTTGGACTTAAAGGGCTGAGTGACTCTCAAACCAACACACAACCCCTCCAGCAGGTATGGCATGCTAAACTTAATGAATATTATACACATTAGTTTTACATTTAGCTTAGCTCCCACTAACACTATGGTCTAGTATGTATGTAAGACAGTGGACGGTGGCCATCTTGGATTTACAGGTCCAAACTTTAAAAAAAACCATACCGGTAGTTTTGGCACGTTATAATTTTTGGTAAACGACACCTCATTTGTGTTTTTTGCTTATCTCATTACAGAGATAATGCATTTTATATATTCCAAAATCCTTAGTTGATACTCTGGGAATGGATGATACAAATATTCCAATATACATTACGTGTGGTGTTGTGGACTTGTTAACCCGATAGTGTAATCATATTTCCTATTTATAATTCTGGTCTATCCGCTATTAGTTAATTTGAGTTGTGGTCACATTGTCTGGGGTGTAATAATTTCTTATCAATAGTATCAATCAGTGATCAAGATATATTTCCACACCATCTTATGCTGAGAAACATATATAGTGTATATGTGTAATGAAGATCATGGTCAGACCCGGTGTGTGGAATATTTGTAATTGTTTCTTTCATTTATTAGTAATTAGGTCACCACTGACTCTTCACTCATGGTTGTTCGTTCTACAAATCATGGTGTGCATACATGTATGTCATCTACGTGCTTGGAGAGGTAAGTTGCTATATAAGATGTATTCATCAAGAATGTATAATGGATTTATAATCAAACTAAATATATCACTAGAGGTGGCCACCTTGCAGATTCATCTTATACATTTATAGAAATATGATGTACAACCTGCGAGCATTATCTAGCTAGCAACACGGTCAGTCAGTGATTAGGTGATGGAAAATTGACTGACACTTATCAATAGGAGTAAGACCAACATGCAACACATCTTCTACATTTATTAACTTACTGGGACTCGTGTAGTAACCTTATAACTCATACTAACATAACACTAATAGACTCTATTGTCAGTAATATGTATGCCTTGAAATATGGAATAATGTCACCATTAGGGAGGGCCGAGAGGTTAGTGCAATGGTATTCGATACTAGAGGTTGTGGGTTCAAACCTCACCTGAGGCATCAACACTAGTTCCATAGTATTTCCATCTCACTGGTATTTAGAAACCCGAGGTGCCGTCCCTAAATTACCTTTACTGTTGCTGGGACGTTGATCCCCTTCACTGCATTTTGGCTGTGTTGTTACTTGAGAGTTGACTCCGGTTATACCCATTATAAAAGTAGTAAGATTAGTAATGATCCTATTACTTTTAGTGATTGGGGTTAAGTAATTCTGGTGTGGCGAGGACCTGGCAACATATCAGGTTATTCTAATTTCAGGACTGAATATACATGTATATATATAAATTTCTTTTGATTTTGTGATTTTTCCTCCATACATACAGGTGAAATATGTTATAAAATGACCTTATCTGTTCACAGGCCGTTAAGCACTATTACATAAATATTGATACACGGTATGCACATGGTATAAACAAACAGACTATCAAGTAATACAGTGCTATGCCTCAGATGGTTCCTCCGAAGATGCATTTCACAAAACAGTTGAGATATATGACTTGTATAAACAGTCACAGCATATCATATAAATAAACGTTTGTTTATCAGCTAATGATCACATTTTCATGTCAGTTTTCGATGTTGTAAGTCAAGGAGATTCCAGGCTAAATTTATCTTTGCCATACCGCGCTACCTGGCAAAATAGTAACATAATTCTTTCACCAATTCATAGTTACCATTAACTATCATTTTGTTGAATATACGTCACAAAGCCAAACCCGTTTGAAACGAATTTCAAAAACATTCGAAGGGTAATGTAACAAACGCAAGCGAGCGGTCTTACGATTTGTTGTTGTGTCAGGATGGCTTATGGAGAGTCAATGGAAGATGTTTATTCAGGTATTTAGTTTATTATCTGAGTGTTATTCTACAACAAGACCATGACGGGTACTGGTTACAATCAGGTGACGACTACTGGTCACTGGCGAGAATACGCCACATACATGTTATCCTTTGCTCTTATGAGCTGAACCATTCGATCCTAGCCAATTGGGTTGTATTTATAGGTTCTGAAACTGTACCACATGACGTCACTTGACCAATCATGATGCTTGGGTGTCGGGCAAATCTGTCAAAAATGTCGCCAAAAATGACGTCATCACCATGAGACTTTTAACAATTTCACACATTAAAACAGCTCAAAACCTATCTGGCACATCCCAAATATGTAGTTAGTATATTTATCTTGGTATTTACACAGGTAATCAAGAGTGGTTCAGTGATTTAATAACTTTATGGGACAATTTTGATGCGGAGACGCTGGAGTTTTCGCATTCAAAATTGAGCGACACTTCAACTTGATTTTATGCTTAGAATCAACCAAAACAGGAATTTACAGTCTGAAACTTTGTGTAAATATTTGTCTTACACATTAATTAGGATTTACAAACCAAACCTCGTGAATATCTGATTAAAAAGCCTTAATTTAGCAATTATATTGTGCTTCTCGGGATCTGTCAGATTTGGCAGATCTGCCAAACATGGCCACTGTCAGAGAGAAATCATGAACATGTCAACTTACTAGACTTGGAATGTAAACAAATATAGGACACAATAGGCATGCAGGATGTGGGTCAAGACTCTCATAAGATATTCCTTTTTGCAAGAAAGAGTGAACTAGTCATTGAAACACTTCCATCATACTAAGAATAAGACTGCCAGACACTACCAGCAAGGTTGCCAGACATGTGTGTTAGTCTTTCCACAATTCTGTCATGTTGCCAGATTTCTTCTTGTGACCATAAAAGCTATCAGGCATGTTTGTCTTAGTGAAAATGTGAAATTATATACCTGACTTACCATTATATTAGCTACAGTGTAAATATGTCAATAATAATTATACCATAGCTAACTTGTGAAAATGAGTCATATATCCCACCCACTCACATTGCATGGTGGTTATAATTACACTCATGTTCTATTCTGTTACAGTAAGTTTAACGTTGGGGTTCATTCTTGCTGGAATCCTGATATCCGTCAAGTTTGGCCCTCATGTATATTTTTGTCTTTTATGCTACTTGAAAGTTGAATACGGTTATGCCCATTATAAAAGTAGTAATATTAGCACTAATTAAAATCATTCTAATTGCAGGGTTTGATCAGTATTTTTTTTCTGTAAATATTCAGTTCTGATACATGTACAACGTTGCAAACATCGATATTGATACACGATATACAGCAGTAATTGCCAACGGCTGAGCGTCTATATTACTGGAATCAGCGGTTTGTTACAAAATAGTAACATATTGAGGCAAGAGCTGGATATCTGTAAATCAGATAAATATTGCGTCTCGATAGCACAACATGCAGTATATACCAATTAATTGCTCTCAATCTGCCCTACATATATGTACATAATGTCCCCCTATTACAATGTCTCTGCGCATGACTCGTGTTCTGATTGTTACACCCCGGTTGTACGTAACGTGGATGAAGAGTGTGTCATGTTTCTTATCTTCCTAACCAGATCTTTGTAGAGTTTAAACACACGTTTGTTAACAATGAAAGCCACACAAATATATACACCCTGTGACGATGTTAGTATTATGCTGATGTATTCAAAGACTCTATTGTCAGTTACAATGTATGGAACAACCGATAACCACGTAATGCCAGTAATGGTAGATAGTCTGACATACACAGTGAAGTATCGGCGGTTTTCCATGGTGCTAGACTGGACAACGGGCATTGTGCTGATACTGTAAACGACACACATGAACAAGGTGCAATTACAAACGACGACCAGTCCAGCTGGAAGTGTGATCGTGTAACCAATCATCGCTGCCGAGGAGATGTAGCACATGGAATCAATCCCGCCATAACCGTAATCTAAACCTGAACTTCGTATGTAGGTCACGACAATGTTGACTGCTACCGAGGTGACAGACATAACACACACGATAGCTGTGTAAATAGCGGTAGTCGTTCGAATTGACCCTACTGGTTTGGAAGAGGGCAGCTTTCTAAAAACCCTGAACATGTGCACACAACAGATGCCCATCCAGAAAATGACAGTCAAAAACAGGAAGTGTATCATCCCGCCAATTATGCTACACCCAACACCAAGATCCGTTCTGTTGGCACTTACAATCAACAACGTCTGAGACAGAATCAGAGAAATCGACAGCGCCATGTTGTTGACTCCTGGTTGTGTTCTCAGGGATGAGAACGTCCCGTAACTGGCAAGGACTATAATTAAGCAAACTATGGATGTGATCGAACAAGATAATGTTAACAAACTGGAGACTATGTCGTTAGTGCGAATCAAACGGTTCACTCCATACTTCACTTCAGTCTGCGGTATATAATCGGACACGCACACCGATACTTGCTTCGTCTGTGTGTTGTATTCAAAGGACCCCAGATGCAAATGTAGCTCTAACCCAATCAAATATAGTCCTCTCTGATTCCTCTTAAATGCAAACTTAGTTATATTCAGTGTTATCCGTGGACATACACTCATCTTTGTTAGGACGAACGTATCCACTTCGCATATAAACCATGGATAGTCCCCATCAATTCTCGGAAGGAAGTCACTCGTCCATTGTTGCCAAATAGCAGGACCAGTGTAACCATTATGACCAAACGGTAGCGGTACAACTTCATAGGGCTCGACGTTCACAGCCACTGTCACCGTGACGTTCCATGCAGACACTGGTATGTTTATGCTGGTGTTATCTAGTTTTATCAAGTCCTCGGCCAGATGACGACTGCGTTTACCGGACACCTGCACATGCAGTACGTGATGCACAACTGAGTCGCTAGGGTCAGTGATCGTTGACGAATTTGTATACTTTGCATGGAGATGGAAACACGACATAGTTCCATCGATTTTGTACAGGAGTGACCTAAAATATATCTCGACCGACGTCTGGAATTCCTGTCTTCCCGACGAAATGTTCCCATCTACCACCAGTAGCTTAATGAATAGCTCGTAGCAAACTCCGGCTGGGATTTCGGGAAACAGGCTGCGACATGTGCCGTTGTCGTAGATGGTCATCTCCGGACACACCACCTCATGGCATTCATCCTGTTCGTGGGAAAGTATATTGTAGCATATTATGTTATCCCATGTAGTTAATGTACGGCTGTCACAGACATTGTGTGACTGTCGTCCATTAATATCTACTCTTGTCAACCCGCGGTCGTCGACCCCCCGCCCAGCCTCAGGGTACACTTTTTTTAGCATCGAGGTCCACTTTTTTAGACCCCCCTATATACCTCAGGCCCATTGGGCCTTCGAAACGACCCCCCCTTCAAACAGGTCTGGCTACGGGCATGCATGTATCTCGTCTTGTAATTTGAAAGATTCTGTTTCACACAGGCAAGTGAGCCAAATATTAAAGGCATATACCCACTCAGTAGGTACACACTGTTCTTTATATCAGAGACAACATCTGAGACATTTTCTGGCATAATACACATTCATTCACCATTACCCCACGTATTGATTGTCATTATTATACATTTTATATCGGATATAAATTTCCACACTGATATCAGGGGCGATCAACAATGTTCGGGACGGCGGTTAGAGATAGAATGGTGGTAGAATATCCAGTGTAACATGTTCTTGTCATCTTGAACCTTCACACATAATATATTATGTGATATATACGAGTGGCATATATCCACATACAAACCAAATAACCGTTTTATTATATACTCGTACATACATTACTCGCAATTTATATACCCCTCACAAATATAAAAATAATAATACAATTAACAAATTAGTGGTTATTTAGAAGGAACTATTTTGCGGGGTGAAACGTAGTTCCGGCACTTACCAGTATGAACTCACGAGACGTCAATATTTATAGGTTATTTTATTTGTTCGTGGATATATGCACGTATTCCGCAGTGTGTGTTGCGCGGCGGAACGAGTGACATACAAATCAGATAACCTTTTTATTATATACGTACATTATTGACAATTTATATGCGTTTCAAAAAATCCACAAATGTAAATGTAAATAAATAAATTAGTGGTGATTTAGAAGGAACTATTTTGCGAGGTGAAGCGTAGTCCCGGCACTGACCAATATGAACTCACGAGACGTCAATATGGAAAAATATTGACGTCTTGCGTTGCATTGTGTTCAATGTGAAACGAAAGTACGTATATACTCAGTACATATATTGACCTGAAGGAATGTTGCGTGCCAGGATGAAAACGCGTAGGACTATATCAGGTTATGAAATGAATGCCCTTTGTTTTTATTCGTGACCGGAGTATCATGTGGAATGTGTTCTTCAGGCTTAAAACATTATATTTGGTGTGGAAGTTTTTCCGTTATTGCCAGTGGAGTAGGCATATGTGTGACTAGTATCATACATTAGGCGTAGCTTAGGTCCCGAAAATAAATTGAGGGGTGTGGCTGGGGAACCTCTTTTACTACCCAATATTTCTTCAAGACTACCTGTAATGTTACACCCCACCCTCTTACAACAAGAGTGTCCCATCGGTCTGTGGACAGATACTGCTCCCTAATATCGGTGTGTTGTACATTTACCTTAATGTAATGCATGTTAACACAGTACATAATACGTATTATTATATGCGTACTTTCGTTTCCCATTGAAACACAATATATACATGTATATCAATATTTGTGTCCATATTGACGTCTCGTTCATATTGGTCAGTACCGGAACTACGTTTCACTTCGCAAAATAGTGCCTTCTAAACAGCCACTAATTTGTTTATTTTATTTATATTTTGTATATGTTTTATACGTATATAAATTGTGGTGTACGTATATAATCTATATATCCACATACAAATCAAATAACCTATACGTATTGTGCAGTCAATATTACCTGATAATAGTCATAAACCAATCCTCCAGAACATGTGGATTTTGTCGATTCAAGTACTTCCGGTCTTCTGCGGAAGTCGAGCAAGATGGAGTATGAAATGAGATCATCTGGAGCATTTAGAGCAGCTGTCGTTGGCTCCGAAACGCACACGCTATTTTCAAACCTAGTGGCGTTTTCATTGCACAAATAACAGAATATATTGGTATACCTCCCGGCAAATGGTGCTCTATACGAGGCACATGCAGCCAGCACAATGTCATCAACGTCAGTCCATTGTCCGGTCTCGTTACAAGACGAAATAAAAGTGTCACATACTGATGGATACGGTGTTGCGGTTGGTGGAGAGAAAGTAATACTGCATTTTGGTACGGCGTTTATATCTTCTATAATGGTCGGTAGCCCTCTAGGGATAAACACCATTTTATCAGGGCAAGCTATATCCGCCTTCCAGTAAACCACGTATTCCTCCTCCACGAAATTGCACATGGCACAGAAATAGTTCCGGTATGTCTCGTTAGTGCGCACGTCTATCACTGGAACATACGACTCTAAATCTTTAGATCTACTAGTATTCCAGGGATGTTTGGTTGATGGGTTGCATTGCTGTGCAATGTTTATATCCAAGTATGTTTTATTACACTTTGAGACGACCATGATGCTGTCATCCCGGTGACACTCGGCTGAATGTGAGTAGCGACTGCACGCACAGTCAAAAATCCCTCCTATCGGGTACTGGTCTGAGTAAGGAAAACTTTGTAGTAAATCAGGACAGCAGCTGCCATACCTTTCACAATTTGACTCGCAACTACACCCTGTACAACAGCTGGTTTCAAACGGCACTCGAGGTTTTAATATTAATGTCACGTTGTTGTCTGTTTCTGTCACTGAACTTTTTACTGTTAATGTCACGTTGTTGTCTGTTTCTGTCACTGAACACAAGTTTACGTCACATCCTGCCTCACGACGATAGTTGGAGTACTCACGCACGAGAGTGGAGACATCGTGTGCAACCGCGCAGGAATGCATGTATAACCAACATACCAGCGTCACGGTGTAGCACAACATCGTTGGTGTCTGCATTTCAACCAACTTTGGATTTTACATTTTGATGGTTTCTAAACATACTTAGAATGTATAACCAGTTTACCATCCCTGCCACTCTTTGTCCACATGTGATCATAATAGTTCGCCGAATTATTTTTGACAAGCATAAGCCCGGCTTTGGAGGTATACACCCTCTACACGTTTCGCCGTTAGTGGTTTCGAAAATTAATCACATTTTCCGTAAATAACGTCGAACATGTTCATGGTCTTGACGTATTGACGTCACTGATATAACCGTGATTAATACTTGCTTTTCGAAATCAGCATCGGTTAAATTCTTCAATTCGATTGTGTAAGTTAGGTGATACCAGCGCCGGGCTTATGGGTTTTGTGACCAGTGAGATCTGTACTGTTCGCCATTACATCAGTGAAGCACCCATTATGCTTTTAACTAGCAATATCGATCGTTATCAGTTACAGTAGGGATGTGCTAATTGATCAGGAACTACACTGCTGTTAAGGTGTCCGGTTTAGAGAGGTTTCATTGTACTAGCAATTGCCGGTGACGACATTCGAACGCACCCCCACTGTAGGCCAGGGCATTTACTTGAAAAATACAGCCAACCCGCAAGTCTCTGCAACACAACCACCATTATTGTCAATGATTCGAGAAAAAATATGCTGATCAGCAGAAAAAAAATCGCCAACAATCGGAGAGTAGGAAAGTTGTCATTTTTTGAAAAAGTGGTGATTTTCAACAAAAATCGCAATAAAGTTGAAAAAAATATTGCAAAAGCACTGTTGAATGATATTACATAAAACGTTTGATAATATATTGCCAAGTATGTCTTTTCAAATAAAACAAATACTCCGGATCTCACGGGTGACATTATTTGGGATAAAAGTACAAATTTGTTAAATACCAACTGACCAAAGATATACTAACAAAATAAATTACAATATATTTTCAAATGTGTGTTGAACAAATGAAGATAATTTCGTATGTGTCGGATGGTAGGAAAGTTGTAATTTTGTGGCATAAACATGCGAATTAAAACAATAAATCACTGAAAACAGGAATTCAATTTATAAACAACAATGGATGAAGACTATCAATGATTTAATTTTATCAAATATTTTTAACATGCATGAAACATTCAAAACGAGTTATCAAGATTTCTCTATGTCCTCCAGTACGTCCGTCCGTCCGTCCGTCCGTCCGCAGTTCTCTCCACATGGACGGTTGTCGACAGGCTGTTATTATTGTTTTCATTCATAACCAGTGAATGCAATCGCGGTTATGCGTTTATCAATCACAGTGATGATATGTGGCTGAAAGCTTTTTATAATTTATCAATTTAGAGTCATCGCCTAATCCAAGATGGCCGCTCAAAAAATGTCAAAATCGTCAAACGACTTTTTTCATGAAATGATAGGCAGCATTTGAACGGATCTTGGACTTGTCACAGGACGACAGAGGACCATTGTAAGACATATACCCGAGCGTTAAGGTTTTGAACGAACTACGTGTTTGATCTTGACATTTGGGTTATCGGGGGGGGGGGGTGGGGGGGGGGGGGGGACAATCGTTAATGTGTTACACTGCAGTAGAGGATGATTAAAGCAGTATGTTGGTTAACTATGGAGTAGATTGGTGAAAGGAACAAAACATAGATTCATTGACCCAAGCGTCAAGGTTTCGCACGCACAAAGTATATGACATTGACCTGGGGTTTCTCGGTGGTGTGGCGGTTGTGAATCTGGCAGTGGGTGGTAGAGGGCATTATGACAATATGTGTATGAAATATCAAGCAGATCCGTGCGGAGAAACCGAAAATATATAAGTTATTTACCCGAGCGTTAAGGTTTGGGACGCGCCAAGTATGTGACCTTGAACTTTTGTTTAACGGGGGCGGGACGATCGTGGTTTGCCACAGAGCGGTTGAGAACCATTGGAACGACACGTGTGTGACATATTAAGTAGAATCGAGCATGTAAACGAAACATATAATAAATTTATCCAAGCCTCAAGGTTTCGAACTCACCAAATATGTGACATTGACACTGGGCTTAGCGGGGGCGGGACGATAGTGAAACTGTCAGTGGGCTGCAGAGGGCATTGGGGCAATGTATGTTTGAAATATCAAGGAGATCCGTGGGGAAATGTAAGTTATTTATCCGAGCGTTAAGGTTGGGAGGCACCAAGTATGTGACCCTGGCCTTTTGTTTAACGCGGTTTGTTGCAGGGCGGTAGAAAACCATTGGAACGACACGTGTGTGACATATTAAGCAGATTCGTGCATGCAAACAAAACATATAAGGATTGATCCAAGCGTCAGGGTTTCGAACTCGCCAAGTATGTGACCTTCATCCTGGGCTTAGCGGCGGCCGGACGATTGTGAATTTGTCAGTGGGTGGTAGAGGGCATTAGGACAATGTGTGTATGAAATATCAAGCAGATCCGTGAGAGGAAACCAAAGTTATTTACCCCAGCGTTAAGGTTTGGGACCATTGGAGCGACACATGTGTGACATATTAAGCAGATTCGTGAATTAAAACAAAACATATAAGGCATTGACGCAAGCGTCAATGTTTCGAACTCACCAAATATGTGACCTTGACCCTGGGCTTAGTGAGGGCGTGACGATCGTGAATGTGTCATTGGGTTGTAGAGTACTATGAGAGCAATGTGTGTATGAAATATCAAGCAGATCCGTGTTAGGAAAAAGAAGTACGGGACGGGACGAATGGGCGGCGGTAACGCTATATGCTGTTTTACGACGACTCAGTCGTGGGGACTTACATACATGTTTATTTAGTTATATGTGTAAATATAAGCACGTGGTTTAATAAAACTTAGGTACTTATTTACCAACTTTAAATACCACTTTCTCGTCACCAGATATGTTAAACAATGTTCATGTGAATAATAGCTATTTGTCAACATGTTATCCAATTTTCGGTATTAAGTCTCGAAACAGTTGGTAGAAATTATGTTTTCAAATTTACTACAATTTATGCACTAATTTGATAGTTTTACCCAAAAATGACACCCAATATGCTCAATATGTTCTGTAAACACTATATATACATGTATTATATAAATATTATAAATGTTTTATTAAGTTCGTTTGATAATATCTCGACACGTTTTATCTCCATATTTGTTTTCTATTTTTCGCGATTTTTGCACCAAATTACAAAATTACTTTTTCCCCAAAAAGACAGCTTTCCTACCCTCCATTCTTTTTTCTGCTGATCAGCATATTTTTCTCGAATTTTTGGCAATAATGGCAGGTCAAATCTATATTCCCTGGCCTACTGTGGTGCGGCTAACATATACACATACTCTTTATTGACAGCCGGAAAGTTAGGTTGAAATTTGAAACATTGTCCATATGCGAGTGAATGTATGCTGCACTACGCGCCGGCGTAAACTATTTCATGTCGAAACATGCACAGGTTTCCTGACGAGATACCAGCCGGCGCAACAATTATTCGATGAAAATGTGTTTATGCAGTATATTCTGCATGTAGCTGAATGGGAATTCGTCAAGAATCCGGCGCCTATGTCGACGTGAACATTTTACGCCGGCGCGGAGTGCAGCACCAGTGGTAGTTGTAAGTCCGACATGAACCGCATCTATGTATTCCAACACAACAGTTTGGAAAAGTTTTTTCATGAATTTAATCCACGCGACAACCTCATCCCAGTCACTATGGAAATCGTGTGAAGTCAGCATTTGTCGTCTTCTATAGACTATTAATTTTGTAGGTCTTGTTACACCACTTGTGACAAAAAGGGGCCTATCATGAGATAGTACCAATGTAGCTACCACTCTCCTATAGTCCGGAGACGATCTTTATTAACCATTTCAACACCACAGGACTGTATAGTGGTATTGATAAAACGTGCAGATCCAGATGAGCCGGCTCGTGACTTTTTTTAGAACGAAAACACCCCTTTTCATAAATGGAATAGTCTGAAAATCATTTTGTGACGGTTGGATTAGTTTCAAAATTTACATATCAAAATCCATTCCAGTTACTTATGGTTGAAAGGGTTAAACTCTTACTGAATAACACGGTTCATACATTAAAACAATAACAGATTATGTTAAAACTGTGGCAACTCGATCTGACCATGGTCTACACTGGCGACACAGGCACCGACCCCCATAATAGTATATCGTGTCAAAATTACCTAATGTGTGTAATGGACTAATTGATGTATGAAAGAGGACATTATACAAAACTGATGTCTTGTCTGGACTTAAACAAATACGATGTAATACACGAGATGTCACAGAATAATGGTATTAATTATACATGCAAATCACTGGGCATGGCCAGACGAATTATACAAGCACCAGTAACAGTATACGTTGTATGTGGTTACTGAAACGGGAAGAAATAGTAGGGTCATTTCCGGGGATTCCGTGACCATCATGTTACTACCTTTTCATAGAACGCCTATATTCTCGTGAATAGTTACAGGCGTTCTATAATTACAATCGGTCGACGGGCCGAATGGGGTTCGCTGCGGGAAACTTCGTAAAATGAAAGTGTGCCAATACCAACAAGCTATATGTTAGTTCAATATTGAAACATGCTAGCACCTGTAAACATTGATAGGTTATATTAAAATAATAATACGCATGTAATTTGCAAAAAATAGCTTCCCAATGAAATTTAGTTTAAAGAGATTATCCCGTATGGAGCCTCATTTAGAAAGTCTCGTACACATATAGTCAATATTTGAACCTTTTTACTAAACGCCATAGTGTCATGTGTCCAATTTATTGGACACAGGACACTTTTTTTAATGTAATATACCAACCAATAACAAATTAACTTTTAAAATGTCAGCTATTTGTTGTTAAATGCGATTGTATTTTCATTGTGACGTCATACTATATTTCGTGTTAATTATGGTTAATTATAGTTACTCTATGAAAAGTAATTCCGAAAATAAAATATCTTAAAAGGTATATACGTTTGCTATATCCACAATTCAATCAACTAATAACATACATGTATAATATAAGGAAATAAGTGTTGTCATTATCTATTTGTTACTGGCTTTATTTTAGTTTACCTGCCAAACGCGTAATAATACAATGATTGGTCATATTGCCATATTATTGCTGTCTTCATTGTTGATAAGCTCTAAATACGGAAATACAGATACTCATTGTGTACTCGACGATTTCTGAATGCTACAGACGTACATTTCTGCAAATTTGCTAAAGTTGAGAGGACAATACGGCGACAGCCAAGACGCATCAATAATTGACCTACATTTTACATAAGTACTAGCTGCCAGACACGAAACATTCGTTTCAGGTAGGAATTATTTCTTTATTACTGTTGACCAATATTTGAATCGTGCTGACTTCGACAGCACTTTTAACCACAGGGCTACTAAAATAATTCCATTGTATTCAATCTAACATGAATTCAAGTGGGTGGGGGATATTCAACATTGCCTGTGCTTTTAACAATCATTAATGTGTCCAAAAAAAACACACACATGTGCCGAGTCATTGGTTTTCGCGACCAATGTTGTTTCCACAATTGTTGTTTAAATAGCTAATTTCTAATTTATGGTGCATCTCGGACTCTGTGTGTTTGTGGCACCTCGATACTTGTAGATTCACTTTGAATATATGTTTTCAGTCCAACAAGTCAATTCATTATCTATTTAGGCTATTATCTGTTATCTATTGTCTATATAGGCTTTTAGCCACTTAACAATAGGTTTTTAGCCACTTAAAAAAGACACTATACTTTAAGACAAGTGTTTTCAGAAAGTCACGTGTTTACACGATTTAGAAAACTATAACAACAGTGACCAAACAAGTAAAACAATTGAAGTGCAGTATTTGTATTAAGTATTTGTATTGCAGTGGGTGGGCTTCCTAAAATTTATTTGTACACAGGGTACCCATGTTTGGTCTGGGGTGGTGATGAGGGACTTCTTTGCTTCATTGGGGTGACCTCACGAAATATGGCCGGGGGTGGAGACTGTATGTTTGTTGGGATTACAATCGTGTCTGTTAATTCTGCGCACCTAATAATAATTTTCGTGAAAATGTCCATATTCCGTCTAAATTCCCTGAACATTCAAGGCAGTTCTTAGCCGAGATAATCACGGCTAAACAGATGGCTTTTACTATTTCATCTGTCGTCTATTATCTGTATCCGCTTAGTGGAGACCCAGCCAAATTTGATCAAAATATCAGTCCATTTTGTCCTTGAGTTTTGCGAATAATACGGGAATGAAATGATAACCAATGTCGGTATATTTGCATGTGTATTAATTATTGGTTTATGAAGCTTTTTTAACAGATCTGTTGTTGATCTATTAATTTAGTAAGCAGGACCACTCATCATTTTGACCATGTTCTGAATAACTTTTTACCAAACTATCGGAATGGGATACAATCGTGACTTAGTATACCGTTAATCAGCTGATTTATTCCAAAATCAACATAATTTATTCTGACGTAAGCTGGGCAAAACATTACGTGAATTGTGCATTAGCCGGTGCGCAGAATTAGCCGAAATGACATTTTTTTATATCCAGATCAGAATGTCAGTTTTCATTGGTTTAATACATTTACAGATATGTATGTCAGTGATTCTATTTTTATTATTGTACACTCTGGTGGTCCCGGGTGTAATTTACTGACAAATCACACAATTTATAAGGAAAATTATTTTTTTTCAGTAAAGAAACTATGTATAATACCAATCCATTAAGAAAACAGTATTTACAATTCGTGTTATGTGTGTTTAGTTATTATTGTCTGTTGTTGGCATATGTATGGTGCACCAAATGGGCATGTCCCGATCATCAATTAGCACAGTCACAAGCCTGTAATTCTCAAATCTTGTCCATTTGTACTTTACTATACATTGCATCTGAATTAAAATAGTTTAACATTGACATTAAACTTATTCTGCAATAAATTTGCCTTTTGTTGTCAAAAATACTGACGTTAATGTATCTGTCCCGCGAAATCGAATCATTACCGTTACGCTGAACAAAAAATGTAAAATCAGAGTAACCTCCCTTTCCTACTCTCAGCTACTAATGCAATGAACACTGTTTATGGGCGCCCGATTTATAAATAAACACGGTGGTAACACAACTTAAGTCATTGCTGAGAACGAGGCCGGTCTGTATTCGGAATTTTAAGGTTACACATTAATTTGCATGCATCATTACCGTTCACGGTTTATACACGTCCATATGTATGTAGGTCGACTGAAACCAAAATGGGTAGATAGACACACTTACAACGTTGTCTTTGCATATCAAATCAAATCAAAATTGGTTTGATCCTACTACTTTTGGGAGGGGCCATGTGATTCTGGTGTGGCGAGGACCTGGCATCAGATCAGGATCATCCTGATTTCAGGGCTGAGTATATAGTTCTTTTATTGTAAATATTCATTTCTGATTTTAGGATTTTCCCCCCATTTGTTCATGTACTTGAACATGTACTTGTACAGGTAATATATGGGATTTATTACTAAACCCATTGACCCGGTGTAACGTGAGCCCGTTAACTCCGTGAAAACCTTCAGCCTAGCCAAGCGGCTTAAAGGCCCAACAATTATGGAACGCCAAATCTACATAAACTCAAATATATATTGCTAGCAACAAATATTTGGAGCTAGCAATAAATATTGGGAGAGCTCTCAAAATCATTTGGAGAGCTCTCGAAATCAATTAATGATATCTCGAAATCATTTGGAGAGCTCTCGAAATCATTTGGAGCGAGCAATATAACATTTGTGATTGGAGAGCTCTCCAAATCAAAGTTATATAATGCTCGCTACAAATGATTCGAGAGCTCTCTAAATGATTTCGATATATCATTAATTGATTTCGAGAGCTCTCCAAATGATTTCGAGAGCTCTCCAAATGATTTAGAGATAGCTCCAAATGATTTAGAGAGCTCTCCAAATCAAGTTATATAATGCTCGCTACAAATGATTTCGAGAGCTCTCTAAATGATTTCGAGATATCATTAATTGATTTCGAGAGCTCTCAAAATGATTTCGAGAGCTCTCCAAATGATTTAGAGATAGCTCCAAATGATTTAGAGAGCTCTCCAAATCAAAGTTATATAATGCTCGCTACAAATGATTTCGAGAGCTCTCTAAATGATTTCGAGATATCATTAATTGATTTCGAGAGCTCTCCAAATGATTTAGAGAGCTCTCCAAATCAAATGTTATATAATGCTCGCTCCAAATGATTTCGAGAGCTCTCCAAATGATTTCGAGATATCATTAATTGATTTCGAGAGCTCTCCAAATGATTTCGAGAGCTCTCCAAATATTTATTGCTAGCTCCAAATATTTGTTGCTAGCAATATATATTTGAGTTTATGTAGATTTGGCGTTCCATAAACAATCGATGCCCTGGTACCGAATTTAGTAGGAGGGGCATATCCAATTACTGATAGCGTCCCCAGCCTGTCAGTTATACTCTGGCTTTATAAATAGAATACATAAACAGCAGCACATGTTTTTCGACTGCTCCCAATGTAGAACAGTGAGGGGGCAGCTGGATAGCCAGTGTAGGGGTTTCTGTACTGACCATGCTGACCAGTATCTAGATATATGGTACGTAGGTTTGTTATCAAACGTGTGGTCCCATAAAACACACAAATGATACAGTGTATACCAGTCCCTCTAATAGTATCTGTATGTTTTATTTGTGCAGGAAAATGATTGAGAATTTACTAAAAGTGTTAAAACTTATATAGTATTTTGCTGCTTACTATTTCAAAGCAAATAGTATTTTGATGCTATTATATAAATTATTAAAAATAGAAAGAAGTAAAATTGAATGAAACACCTTTCCATGTGTCACACAATAAGTAAATGGGGCTTATTGAGTGTTTGATCAGTTTAACTCACAATCAGATAGCACATGACTATAGCATGATGCAGTTTACATCATTAATTAGAGCCACCATGAATGACCACCAAACTTAACAGTGTAGATCCTGATGAGGCTGCGAGGATGCACCAGCTGATCCGGGGATATGCATGTCGTAACGTGTCCAGTGTCCGTTAATTAATTAGAGTGTGTCATGTATATATAGTGAAACCTATATTGTGCTTCTGGACCTGAACAAGGTTCCTATCTTCGATGTATTTTGTAAGTACATGTAGTAACCAATATATAAGAATATGTGTTTGTAATAAGTCGGTATTTTATAAAAATGTGTAACTGTGTCATGTCATTCCACAGATAACCCGTCCCAGTTAAACTGCATTGCTGCAGATATTATATGCTGACAGCTAATTAGAGACCAGTGTTGAAATACCCATACTGGTATGTGTTAGGATACAGGAAATAAGGCTGCTAGCAAACTTGAATTCATGTAGTCATGTAAATTCCAGATCAGACTGCACTGCACATACATGCTGTTTTGTGACTGTGCATACTAACCAGAGTATATGCTGTTTATAATTAGTATATACTGCATTTTCACAGCCACTGTATCAAGTTCTAGGCGAAATATTTCTCTTGTGGTCTCTATTAAACCATGGTTTTGTTTCATTCACCTTGTTATGTGCATACCAACCACACATTTAATTTGATATTACTGTCCAAAATCAAAGTTGTGCGGCTGGCACACTGTCTGATGTTGACCATACAGGCAGTTATAGCTGTTAGCGTTATCACTAAACACGTGGGGTTGTTTACAATGTCGGGTCATGAACTCAGCTCTATGCATGAATTACATATGTAACAGCTACGCTCCGCCCGGCAAGTTTGAATCAGTTGTCAGTTGAGTACATTGTATTACTTCAAAAGCACATTTACATTTGTTTTCTTAAATCCAAATTTTTCTAAACCTTTCAAAGTTGTATTATCTATGTCTGTGTGAAATAGTGTACTTATTTGTTCATTGGTATTTCAAAAATATCTGAAAAGGTGTCCCTGAAGTGAAGCATACATAAAATTATCAAAAAGCCTGCCCAGCGCCATCTGGTGGCTTTTATATCCCAGTTGGGCCTTTAAGGGGCTCACGCTGGGGTGTGTGAGCCCCTTAAGTCCGTTAAAACCTTCAGCCTATATGCACACCGCGTACCGTAGTTCTTCTACCAAATGGCGTATGTTTATATGAATGTGCCGATATGTAACCGACCGTGAGAAGTTGAAGCCTGTCTGTAAACTAATCTATAATCGGTGGCTTTGCAAACCCCTTTGTTGGTATATACCCAATGTGCATATTAATAATGATATTATGCAATACGTTCCAATATAAGGAAAACAAAAACGTGAAATATATGGGACTGATTTCAATTTTCACGGCGGGGACAAAAGCACCCGGCCATGAGAAGTTTCAGCCTGTCCGTAAACTTGATATATAGAGAACACATCGGTAGTTATTCACAACCCTTTGTTGGTATATACCCAATGTGCCTATTAATAATGATAGTATGCAATATGTTCCAATATAAGGCAAAAAAAACGTGAAATATATGGGACTGATTTCAATTTTCACGGCGGGGACAAAAGCACACGGCCATGAGAAGTTTCAGCCTGTCCGTAAACTTGATATATAGAGAACACCTCGGTAGTTTTTCACACCCCTGTGTTGGTATATACCCAATGTGCCTATTATTAATGATATGTTGCAATATGTACCAATATAAGGCAAAAAAAACGTGAAATATATTGGACTGATTTCAATTTTCACGGCGGGACAAAAGCACACGGCCATGAGAACTTTCAGCCTGACCGTAAACTTTATATATAGAGAACACATCGGTAGTTTTTCACAACCCTTTGTTGGTATATACCCAATGTGCCTATTAATAATGATAGTATGCAATATGTTCCAATATAAGGCAAAAAAACGTGAACTATATGGGACTGATTTCAGTTTTCACGGCGGGGACAAAAGCGGGGGTTGGACGGTCGTGGATTTGGCACAGCATGGTAGTAGAGCCTTACATGAATGCATGTGTGAAATATTAAGCATTTTAGATAAAGGAAATAGAAGTTATAACAATATTTCTCTGATGTTAAGTTTACGGACGCACGGACGCACGCACGGACGGACGGACGCACGCACGGACAACCTGACTCCAGTGGGGCGGGCGGTGGGGGGTATAATTATGATAGTGCCAAAATTACGCCGCTCCTGGCATATCGCATCTTGGTGACACTGGGCCAAACATGTTTAAGTATTTAGTGTGTTGGTATTGTGTCACATGCATATTTACTGCGACACGATAATCATGATAATTGTAATACATAATTATAGCCACCAAGGACGTAGCCTATTGATTTCTGTATGTATCTGCTACCACTTACGTGTACGGTTTCAGATAATATTTAGCAACTTTCAAAAATATCACATTGAATCAGCCGTACGATTGCCGTTTGATAACAATGTAAATATTCTTTAAAATGACCGCTTGTAAATATGGTTATATGAATGTATAGCAATTTTACTAGTATATTTGCAATCATTGCATACACTGATCAGACTGCACAGATGCACAGGTCTCCAACGTTTACACATTTAAGAAGTCCGACTTTGCCAGATTGTTGTTACTTTTCTTACATTGTACTACATTGTACTACATAATGCAAGTCTGCGTGCTTTGTTTGTTATCAAAGGGCCGTTCTAGTCGGATGCGTGTAAATAATACAAAGCAAACGCACATGCACAATAGTCGCAGGGTGTGGAGTGTCATTTCAACAAAAGCAATGACCTCCCCACTTTACCGCCCACATATCGCCAAACAGGTGTCCGATAGCATCTCGATTTATCAGCAGAATAGTATGGCCACTAAAGTGCGACACGGAGCTCGAAAATACGCATTCATAACATCCCCCGACCCGGACGGGAAAATACCTACATTTTACATTTGGGACCATTTTTATGCTTAGACGTACGTTAATCTCATTAAATCTTGAAATATAATCGATGACTTAAACTTTACACAGCCTTGGCCCCGATTGTTATTGTTCCGTCTGCGCATACGCGGACTGAAACCTTTACTGGGCTGAAGAATTTTCTGTTATACCGGCCTTAAATGACCGCATCTGTTGATAGGCCGTTAGACCCCAACAAACAAATAAAAATGATATATGTAGGCTTCCTCTACAGAATAGCTAATCAGATCTGATTTATACTTTAGTTGTTAATTGTGACCTAATTTGTATATTTTCCATCTGAAAAAAAAAACAACTTATAAAAGTAATACAAAACTTTACGTGGGTGGTGGTCGGGAGAACGAGACGACGTAAATTAACGGTAGTGGTTCCTCCATATAGGAATCACTATTTGCCTGGTTTGACCCTTCGGTACATTTTTATCTTTGGCTCTTTTGTTACCTGGGAGTTGAATTGGGTTATTGCCCATTATAAAAGTAGTAAGATTATTACTTATCCTACTGCTTTTGGGAGGGGCCAAGTGATTCTGGTGTGGCGAGGACCTGGCATCAGACCAGGATTATTCTGATTTCAGCGCTGAATATATAGTTTTGTTATTGTAAATATTCAGTTCTGATTTTGGGATTTTCCCCCCATTTGTACATGTACGTGAAAATATACATGTACTTTTTCTTTTTATATGAAATGTGAATTTCGTCACTGATATCAGGGGCGATAACCGTGTTTCCATTAAAGGTTAATGGAAACTATATTCTGTCTGCTTAGTTTTGTTATGTGCACTATGATGTACTTTATAATGTGTCCATAAAAAATATTTGTTCGGGTGACACATTTAATTGGTATACATAATTTAAAAATGTCATGTCTCATTTGCATATCAAAATAGCCTGATACCACCGCGAGTCACTATCAGTAAAATCAATATTACTAAATGATTATATGTGTATTGTGGGCCTGCACTCGTAATTTTTAAAACTGGCGGAATACATGTACCGTAGTTACACAATTATACACTTATTTAATTATTATAGGCAAACTGTTATGCCTACTAGATGGGACCACAGGTTGAAGTACATTGTAACGGACCGAGGTCTATAAATACATTAAATACGCCTAAAAGCGTCCATAAACGAAAAGAAACAGCTAAAACAAGTTTTGTTACTCCCTTTATAACACACACATATATATACCTCGGTCCGTTACTTCAACCTGTGGATGGGACCCCGACTTTAGCTGCTACATGTAATTTGCGAACCAGATCTCTTATTCACTATTCTGCAGAGGAAGACTATGAATGGAAACGTAACTCTGCTACGGACAGTACGGTTGTAGATTTCAAGAGTTACTGTTCACAACTATGAACAATGTGGCTTACTCGCTTACCACATTTATCCAAGTGTTATGAGTTTGATGCCCGGGTGGGACGTAGTTCTCTAAACACTGTTTCATGTTGGAAAGTTGCGGAGTCATTTGCTGAGTAATGGTTAATACTGGTAAAAGGCTAACCATGTACATAATAGTGTTTGATTGTTTGTTTCAGGGAAGCCGTCTACAGATCTTAGCCATCTGGATTATTCGTCGAGCCTCTTCAACTTCACCCTGCAGTCGAGGCAGACACCAGCAGGGCTATTGAGATAGTATATGGGCGGTCCCAGAAGAAGCAGATAAGGCGGAAATTGTTTCTCATTCTGCTGTTGAAGGACAAAGGCCACCAGAAGAATCGCTGCCCGAAGACACTACTCCACCTGGGCAACAAGTTGCCAAACACTCGCGAAATGGGAACTGATCCAGTTCCTGACCTACACGAAGCAAAATATAGTGTCGCCATGACAGACTGTCATCATCTTAAGATCAGCGACATCTGAAAATATAACCCTCGAGGAAGAGCTTGAGAAAGACAAGTTCAGTTACAAAACATTAACCATTTAACCGGAGTACCATCCATGGCAGTGTTTGTGTGGTTCTTAACTCTGATTTCTGCTCTAATCATCTAATCAACCTGTTAAAAGGACGTGTCGTGAAGACATGTTACTTCTTGTGTTGATGGAATTGAGAATGAATCTTATTCACACAAATCTGACTTGTGCAGTTTTAAGATTTGTCAATATTTTTTCAATCGGTGACTCATTCTTGTGTGGACAGAATGATATTTGTACATTTCTGATTATGTGACACTTGAAGGACTAGATATTGAAATGGTCAGAAATATATTTACTATGCTTTTACACATATGTGGCTGTGACCTCAGATTGAAGTAACGGACCATGGCCTATAAATACGTTAAATATACCTAAGAGCATCAATAAGTGAGAGAAAAATAAGCTAAGCAAAATGTATTTACTCCATATGTGATATATGGGAGTAAATAATTTGTTTAGCCTATTTGATTTCACTTATTGATGCTTTTAGGTATATTTAATGTATTTATAGGCCATGGTCCGTTACTTCAATCTGAGGTCACAGCCACATATGTGTAAAAGCATAGTAAATATATTTCTGACAATTTCAATATCTAGTCCGTTACTTTAACCGGTGGCTATGACTGGAGAATGCGGTTTATGGGATTTGTGACCAGTGTAGCTCCTGATCAAATAGTACACTTCTGTAGCCTGATAATGATGTGGCTTGTTAGAAGCATGATGGAGAGTTCATTGATGCAATGGTGAACAGTGCAGATCCTGTGCGGATATGTGTATCTACACAAATCCCATAAGCCCCATTTCTCCAGTCACAGACACATATTTGAGCAAATTTAAAAATCCTACCGCCAGCCTAGAGTGATTAGCATTTAAGGTATTGCATTCAATCTTTGATTCATAAATTTCTGTTTAACGTTCACAGTCTATAAAGTCTATATTTGGTTGGTTTCACATGGTTTCAGTTATCTTCGCAATAAAGGATTTTACTTGAAACATCCAGAATAGACCAAAGACAAACTTTGTAGACTTTCGAGGGGAAACGAAAATTTACGAATTAATGATGTATTTTTGTGCTATTATCATGATTATAATTGAAATCAATGCCCAATGGTCAAACTTGTAACAAATTACATGTGTGCAATAAATTTCGACTTTGAAATTTGACTTCGAATGAAATGGTGCAATTGGTTGATATTGGTCATTTGCAGTGCATGATATGACAAACAACATATTGAGGCATCATCTGTAACACAGTGCCTTCAATCATGATTCATACCCAGGCATACAAAGTGTGTCGAGGTGAATATAGTTTTTGTATTTTCGTCCATCCATAAGATTTGCGTTAAAGGTTTTTGGGTACCCATTATATCTGCAACCGTAAATCGCATTGAGTTGAATCTTCATATACTTCTTTATCGTCATCCATATGTTTTATACTGTAGCACGCCGATGTGGCTTTCCTGCACAAGGTAAAATTACTTAAAGTTTTGAAATATTTGCATCAAACATGTCAAAGTTTTTAAGTACACAATGTCTCTGCAACCGCAAGTCGGGTTGACTTGAAACTTCATATATATATACTTCTTTATGAAGTTAGAAGATCAATATTTTCTTTCCATAGCCCTGGTGCGTGCATGTGATGGGTAATTTAACAATCGCGATTCATCCTTACCGGAAATCCGACTGGAGACCTGGTTTGGCCCTCACATACGTCTTTGGCATTTTGTATGTGACAGTTGAATCTGGTTATATCTCTTGTGTGAGTATTACGATTATTCGTAATCCTTTTTTAGGGAAAGGGGCCAAGTGACTTTGGTGTGGTATGGACCTGGCATCAGGTCAGGTTATTCTAATTTCAGGGCTGACTATATTTTTTATCGATGACAATATTCCGTTCTGATTTTGGAATTTTCCCCCCAATGCAGCAGGTTAATACAGGATCGAACCCGTTTGCCCAGCCTTATATGACCTTAACTGTTGATAGGCCGTTAAACACCAATAAACAAACAAACAACTTTGGCATTTGGTATCTCCTTTATGTGGGTATTAGACCGTAGCTGTTGATAGGCCGTTAAACACCATTAAACAAACATTCTATAGCCCACTCATACGGCTTTCATGCACACGGTGAAGGTGAAATTACTTTGAAACTTGCGTTAAATGTTTTGAAATATATGCGTTAAAGTTTTAAGTAAACAATTTCTCTGCAACCGTAAGTCAGATTGAATTGAAACTTCATATATTTGTCTATCAACAATCAACATCCATATTTTCATTTTATAGCCCACGCATGTGACTTTCATGCCCAAGGTCAAGGTCAAATTGTGTTAAATGTTTTGAAATATTTGCATTAAAGTTTTAATTACACAATTTATCTGCAACCGTATGTTGGATCGACTGGAAATGTCACATACTCTTTATCAACAGCCATATTTTCATTCTATATCTCACATAAGCGGCTTTCATGCCAAAGGTCAAGGCCAAATGACATGGCTGCGGCCGAGGGTATGTGTCAGACCCAGCTCACTTGCTCTAGTCCTTAGTTTAAACATATTTTATTTGCATATTGTTTACAAGTTCATTGTCAATGTCAATGTTACTATATACAGTACTATACAAATGGGATTGGATTGAAAGCAAGCGTATTTAAATCCTCTCCCTCTCTAGTCCTTAAAAGCAAGAATAACTTATCTTACCAAACTGATTTCTTTTGGTTTTTTTCGGATACATGTACTGATTTTGTGTCCCGAGCATAACTGGAATTCCTTTTTGTATATTTATCACAACTCTTGCCTGACTAATATTCCAGTGTTCTCCCTTTGTTTTTTCACGCATTGATTTTGTATCTGGCACATGGCGATATTTCAAATTTGACCTAATATGGTGCTGATATATATCAAATCGAAGGTATCGTGGAGACAATCACTCTGGATAATTTTTTTGTCAAAATCGGATGATACATCATACAAGATGGCCACCGACAGGTCATCCTTTAATTATAGATTTCGTCTTCTTCTCATGTACCGTTTGGCCGACGCTGGTCAGACTTCACAGTTGTGGTGCGTGGGTGAAGTATTTTCATATTTGTTAAAATGGAGGTTGTCGCATAATCCAAGATGGCCGTCGTAGAAAATTTGGTAAAATTCTTAAAAAAATTATATCAACCATGTTAATTTTACATTATTATTATTTTTACATCAAGCTTGAATTGCCACTTTGATATCAAGGGCGATAACATTGACCCTTTACAATGTGAATGGAAACAACTATGTATTCTCTCTATTTTTGATGTGCAATGATCATATTTTGTAACAAGTCAATACAAATATTTATTCAGGTGACACATTTAGTTGATATAAATAATTTAAAAATGACCTGCCTCATTTAAAATCAAAATAGCACGATGATACAACCTATCAGTAAACTTAAGACATGTAGTTGGCCTCAATAATAATAACATGTTATAATTGTTCTTGTTATATTGTTAATTTGTCAACTTGAACTATTTTAGAAAACATATAGCTCCTATGCATTTTTCAAAAATGATGGGAAAACTTTTTAAGAGCACAACATTTAAAATGGCCGCCAACGACATTTTGGAATATATAAAATGCACTATCTCTGTAATGAGATAAGCAAGAAACACACATGAGGTGTCGTTTCCCAATAATTATATCAAGCAAAAGCTGCTGGTATGGTTAATTTTTAGCTTGGACTTTGAAATTCAAGATGGCTGCCGTCCATCATCTAAAAATACATAGTACTGCACATTGTTAGTCGGACTTAAGCTAAAAGTAAACATAATGTGAATATATTTACTACTTTTAGCATGCCACATGGTTGTGTGTTGGTTTGAACGTCAGTAAGTCCTTTAAATCCAAGATGGCCACCGTCCGCCATCTTGAACAATATAAAACACAATATTTCTGTGGGGAAAATTAAGCTAAATGTATAACTGGTGAGACATTTTTGCTAATTTTAGCAGACCACACCTACTGGAAGAGTTGTTTGTTAGGTTGGATGCTATCAGGATCAGGAAATCCAAGATAGCCACCTTATGATATCTTCAAAATGGAAAGTACAATAGTTTTGAGACTGCGTATGAATAAATGTACAAACAGTGTGATTTCTCATTAATTTTGGCATTCTATATTGGATTTAAATAATGTTTTGTTTTGATTATGATGACTGTCGAATTTCAAGATTGCAACCATATATGAGACACGCCATGTGATTTTGTACCTTCGGACTCAGTACTTCTAAACATGCTAGTTTGTTGAATGTGTGGCTGCTAAACACTTGTTTCCAACAACTCCAGTGACTTCATGCATCAGATACATGCCTTTATATAATAGTAGATACTGATAAACATCGAACCGAATACATACATATATTTCTAAGATTGTAGTTGGTGTTATGGCATTGGTTATGTGACTTTAATTAGCAAGTTGGGTCTAAATGTTGCAGTTACTGCATCAGAAATTGTCAGTTGTCAAAATCACAATTCTTATCAGTATTATCATTGACATCTTGATAGTTTTTGCTTAGTTGATACTCTGGGAATGTCTGATACAAATATGCCAATATACATTACGTGTGGTGTTGTGGACTTGTTAACCCTAGATTGCTTGTTATCCGCTATTAGTTAATTTGAGTTGTGGTCACATTGTCTGGGTGTAGTAATGTGTAGTAATTTCTTATCAATAGTATCAATCAGTGATCAAGATATATTTCCACATCATCTTATGCTGAGAAACATATAGAGTGTATATGTGTAATGATCATGGTCAGACTCGGTGTGTGGAATATTTGTAATTGTTTCTTTCATGTATTAGTGATTAGGTCACCACTGACTCTTCACTCATGGTTGTTCGTTCTACAAATCATGGTGTGCATACATCTATGTCATCTATGTGCTTGGAGAAGTAAGTTGCTATATAAGATGTATACATCAAGAAGAGAGTGGAGAGTGCAACACGAATATATATGCATGCTTGTTTTGTTGTTATTTTTCGTTTATTTTTGTACATGTTTTTTGCTCTATATATCATTACATTATACCGTATATTTCACCGCCAATATACCACATGTTTAATACTTGTAATAAGCATTTGGGAAGGGCTGTAGCTAACGTTGTAAAAACTTGTAGCCCAACCCGTTTGCTCTCTTTACCAGAAAATTGTTTATTGTACAATTATTGTAAATTGTAAAAACAAAAAAGAGCAATAAAATATGTTTAAACTAAATCAAGAATGTACAATGGATTTATAATCAAACTAAATATATCACTAGAGGTGGCCGGCCACCTTGTAGATTCATCTTATACATTTCATAGAAATATGATGGACGTCCCGCGAGCAATATCTAGCTAGCAACACGGTCAGTCAGAGATTAGGTGATGTAAAATTGACTGACACTTATCAGTAGAAGTAAGACCAACATGCAACACATCTTCTACATTTATTAACTTACTGTGACTCGTATAGTAACCTTAGAACTCATAATAAGATATCACTAATAGTAATATGTATGCCTTGAAATATGGAATAATATCACCATTTTGGAGTCATGATTTGCCTACGATTGGATAAGAAATGTGTAACTAGACATAATAGTTATAATAGTGGAACACTATATGATTGTGAAGACAGGTGAGAGTGGCCATCTTAGATTTTGTTATCCATGGAAGGCCATAATCACAATATATTTTACCCTAAGATTAAACAATACAAATTAATTCCTGTGGTTTCTCCCATCTTCTATCATTGAGAACAGCCACACAATTTGATTATTCATCTTATTTGGCCTAGGATTTATTGCAGTTTATGTTTACTTTCAAGATGGAATACATAGGCAATCTTGAATCTGAAGCTAAGTATAATATGCAGCCAAGCAATAAACAGTTTTCAAGGTTATAAATTATTTGTAAGAAAACATATTTGTTGCGTAATTGTAACTTATTTTGCCCCATATATAAGACATTTAGGATTTTACAAAACAACTTTCATCTTGTATTTCAACGCATTGCAAGCCTCCAAATCATCAAACTGCTTTTACAGCAGATGTGGACTGCTAACATGTATGAACTACTCCTGACTTGGTACTTTTATCCTATATGCAATCTGGGAAATGTTGTATTTTGTCTTTTCAAAATGGAAGATGGTGGCCATCTTGGATTTCCAAGCCCCTATAACATTCAACCTTACAAACAGTCATTCCAGTGGGTATGGTCTGCTAAATTAGCGAAAATGTCACACCATGTGTACCTTTAGCTTAATTTTCCGCTCAGAAATATTGTGTTTTATATTAGTCCCTCTGACAGCTGGCCAAAAAATGAGTTTGAGTACCAAAAAAGTGGGCAAGTTGCCACTATATTTTTCACTTAGTGTAAACTGTTACCTGACAGAAAAAAGGTGATGGCCATCTCAATTCCACAGCTAAACATAATTTGGCGGCCATTTTTCAAAATGGCTGCCGTAATTTTAGCAAAATTCTAAATTTGCCTATAACTTTTGTTCTGATGGTCTGAGGCCAGTGTACCCCGGATGAAATATGTTCAGTATGCTATTTTACATACGCTGATGTACATTTAATTGAAAACGGATAGCGAAATTATGAGAAAAATGAGAAAATTCGTCAGAAATTTACAAATTTCGCACTAAAAAATGATTTTATTGAAAAAACAAATTTTGTTCATGCAGTAATTCATACATATCAGGCAGCAAACTATGTTTATAATTGGTCGTAAACTGTAATAGTTAATTTGGATGAGAAATTAATAAAATATACAAATCAACTGCAAAGCTTTGTTGTGTTAATGGAGGGCCGGGCACTCCCAGACTTTTTGCGAAAAATATGCACAGAAGCCATATCTGCGTGATGGTTATTAGTCAAGTTAGTCGCATTGGCCATAGTGGTGTATACACAATAAATATAATAAAACCTATATCATAACGATTAGAAGAGGATTTTAAGAAACAAGATACTCTTAGGTGAGCAGGAGCCAACCCAGGATCCGTATGTGCGGTGGGTGGGGTGTCCATAGACCCCAGAAACCCCATGTTCTTGGCTGAATTTGTTTTAGACCTAAATAAGCAAATCGCAACTTTTCACATACTCCAAATGCTGACATACAATAATAGACGAGAATAAATCAACCAGGGGGTTTATGGGTATTTAATTAAGAAGATCAGACATATGAATCATTGATCAAACGTGTCGCATTTTATATTCGTAGTGAAATTAAAAATGGCAAACACGAACAACATTGCTCTCCACATCCTGAACAATTGGATTCATCATATTATTCGTCACCAGATTGTTTAGTTCAATTCCTGAATGCCTTGTTCAGTGGTAAACATGAACCGTCCATTCGCACATGCAGACTTACCTGGTCCGTTGCACAATATATCGTTAGTGATGTGACGCAAGGAGAAGTATTAACACCAAAACACATTATACTGCCATGGGCGGTCAAGACACTCACGGGTAATGCCGAACTACTGAAAATGATGAACAGACTTGGGCATGGATGTTCATACACCCGCTTAGAGGAGATCGATACAGCGCTGTGTATAGAAAAGACTGAAGCTACTGGATCGGACGAAGTACCTCTTCCCACTAGTATTCATCCATCCGTTCCCACAGTACTTGCCTTTGATAATATCGACAGACAAGAGGAAGTTCTAAGTGGAACTGGCACGTCGCATCGTGTCAACGGCACCATTGTTCAACCGATTTCGTAGTCATGCGCTCCTCCACCACCCGTGTCATCTGTCCAAAAGAAGGACAAGAAACGCACCGTCAAACCATGGGACATACCCTTCCCAAGATATGTGGTTGGGAAGAGACAAAGCCCTCCTCCAGTTGTACCATCTGACATCACTAGCGCACTTTCAGCAGCAAGCTCAAGTGCACGTCAACGGGACTTACTATGGATAATGGTGCGTGCACATACAAGTTAGTTCGTGGACAGCATTCAATATCCTTACCAGAGATCACGTAGAAGTTAATCCAGACACGATCGGGTATCTGCCGACAGTGAATGCGCCAGCAACAGAAGCTTCAACGGTACAGGAGGTTTTGCAACAAACCAGCACCATCAAGTCAGCCCTACATCTTGAAAAGATCGCTGTCGTCTTTGATCAGGCATTGTTTGCGAAGGCAAAGGAAATTGCATGGCGGTATCCGGAGAGGTTTTGAAATATTGTCTTGATGATGGGAAACTTCCATACCATCTGCAATCTGATGTCGGTAGTCGGCAAGATGTTCAGTGACGCTGGGCTTCGTGACCTGGCAGTTGAGTCTGGATCCATTGCAAAAGTCCTTGAAGGAAAACAGTACACTCGAGCTGTCCGTCTCCACAAGTTGACGTATGAAGCTTTGATGAGGCTAGCCTGGTCGGGTTTTGAGGATTCAATCAAGCACACTCACGTTGAGTATCTCCCGCTGCTGAATGACACTGTTGATGTACTGTACAATTTGGGCGAGAATGTGAGCCATGCGACACAACTATCTGCTTTGACCAATGAATCATGCATACAGATTATTGGCCTATTTGGAAAGTACCTAGAAGAGTTGAGACATGACAGAGGGCCATTAGCGGCATTTTGGATGGCCTATGTAGAGATGATTGAACTTCTCGGATTGATCCGAGCTGATAGAGAAGGTGACTGGCATCTTCACCTTGCCTGCATCCGAGACATGACCCCCTGTTGTTTCGCTATGGACAAGACAAACTATGCTAGATACCTGCCTGTCTACTACGCAGATATGACCAGGTTGCAGGAGACAAGTCCAGATATATACAATCACTTCCAGAATGGGGGATTCTCAGTTCAGCTAAGGAATACGAATCCCTTTGCCAAGATCGCCGTTGATCAGAAAACAGAAGAAACCGTCAATAAGGATACACAGACAGCTGGCGGCACGCTCGGATTCAGCCTGAATCCCGGTGCAGTTACTCGCTACTACCTAACAGCCGATCACAGAGCGTTAGCGTTACGGGAACTCCGACATCAGATCTCTTTGCAACTTCCAGGCAAAGTAAATCACAAAGACCTTGGGAAAGCGCGAATAAAGAGGGACGACTCGGACGTTGCTGCATTAGTGGATCTCATGGACAACAATTGGACGAATCCCTTTGGTAGCGATCCATCAGACCTCGTTAGTTTATCTACCGGAACAGTTGCTACACCTGAGGTTTCCACCGGCCTACTTACAGCTCTGAACAGGGACAGGGTGCTTACACAGCATTTCAAGATCAACGTTTGGAAAAGGGCGAAGGCTTCCATGAGCCAATCAAGAAACACAAAGTGAAAACGTTCAGTGACATGAAAAAGAAAACAGCCAAAGGTCCGTCCAAAGAAATTGTCCTGAAGGCTGATCGTAAGTTGTTCGGAAACATGGTGCTGATTGCACACAACAGGCAGCTAGCGATGCGCGATGTCCTATGTCACCCTCTTGGTCCATTGCCATGGGCATTAGCAAACACCGATGGCACAATGAAAAAGACCAACAAAGCTGTTCTGGCGAAACATCTAGAGACCAAGGTATTGCCGGCTGAGGAAATCCCCCACACATCTGCTACACTGATCGATGCAATGGCACTTGTTATGTATTTGCTATTTGTAACTGGTACAGAATACACAACAATATAATCCGAGTTCTACTCATGAACTGTTTTATTTCTCAAGCTGCAGTGCTATCAGAGGGACAGTGATAGAGGGTAGTATATACCTACATATATGTTTACATCTGTGTCTACTATGATACATGTTTGGCTAGTATACAACAGCACTAATCCACAAGTTTCATGGTGAGAATCGTACATTCAACGAACTTTCTGATAATATTTTCTCACTGATGATACATGCCAGTGCAGAAAGTGAGAGGATTGATGTCATTTTTGATGTGTATCAAAGTCACTCTATCAAAGCCGCAGAACGAGCTCATCGTGGTTCAGAAGATGGCGACGCCTTCTACAAGATAATGGCAGTACACAATATACATAACTGGAGACGACTCCTGGCAAATACGGAGAGCAAGAACAAACTCACAGTGTTTCTAGCTAAGAACAATAAAGAGCCAGAGAAGAGAGAAAGACTTGGAAGTAGATCCATGTTCGTCACCTATGGTGATGTCTGTCTGAAGCTCACACGCGGAGGTTGGGAAATAGTTGACGATCTGAAATCCAACCAAGAGGAGGCCGATACACGTTTACTGCTGCACGCGAAACATGCTGCAGACACATACCCATCACTGGTTTTCGTGAGTGACGACACAGATGTATTGATCATATGTCTAGCATTGAGTGGAGATATCAACAGCAAGCTATTTATAAGACGTGGTACAAAATCGTCGATCAGGCTTGTCGACATCACCAAACTTGCCGTTGGACCAGATGTTTGCACTGCCCTTATGGGACTTCATCCGTGGACCGGATGTGACACGGTCAGCGCACTTGCCGGGCAAGGAAAGTTGAAAGCATTGAAAATACTGCTGACTCACTCAACGTACAGGGAGGCGTTTACGTCACTCGGCATGGATTGGCACCTCCCCAACGAAGTCTTCTGTGTCTTCCAAGATTTCACCTGCCAGCTGTACTGCCGCAACACTAAAACAAGCGAAGTAAACGAGTTACGATACCAACTATTTCGCAGCAGGAGTGGGGAAATCGAGAGCGGTCAACTTCCCCCGTGTGAGGATACACTGCGTCAACACACACGTCGAGCAAACTACCAGGCTGCTATCTGGCGCCGCAGTTTAATTAACTGTCCGGACATTCCCATCCCCAGTGAAGAACACGGATGGACAGTAAGCGACACCGGTATTCCAGTTATCAACTGGATGACGGGCCTCCCAGCTCCAGAAGTTGTGTTAGGTCTTCTGTCGATCGCCAGACTGTACATGCATCGTCAACGGACTCAAATGTACAGAAGCATGTAAGCTGCTGACGTGCACCAACAAGGCGAATGATGACGAACAAATTCATCAGGATGAAAATTCTTCATCTGACAGTGATGATGATTGAACCATTATTGCTCTGATACAGGATATACATAAGCCATGTTCTCTCAACAATTGGTAATATTGCAGTCTTCTGTTTGCCATTTTGTAAGTGAAACCATTTGAGCTATGTATGAAAATAGATGCCTTTAATCGCATATAAGAAGTTGTTTTTCGAAATTGTTTTGTAACTGGCGTCAATTGTTGACTCAATCCTCAGAGCACACACAGGTATTGTAATGAATGTGTCAACATTATACACCATTTACGGAAAGTATCACATTTTTTGGAAGAACATATGCGATTTAAGGAGATGCGACAAGGCAAAAATTATCATACACTCGTCCACTCACATGCTGGTTAAGTCCACAATATGATATTGATTGTTCACACCATACAAATGCAATAAGACCATTTTGTTTTTGAACCTGGGCGATGGTCTGACAAAACTTGACTTATTGCAATTGAGTTTAATGAATAAATGTGTCTCAGACAAACCAATTACTAGTAAATAGTACTTAAGAAATATGCTAAAACACTGGCGGCCATTTTGAAAATTGTCTCGCCACCAAATGAGGCAATGTCCATTTTTGTACAATATAATATGGAATATGGTATTATGAACATTATTATCTGCAAACAAATGTGCCTCAGACAAACCAATTAAATGTTATAGATAAAATTAAGAAATATGCTACAATACTGGCGGCCATTTTGAAAAATATCTCAATACCAAATAAAGCAATGGCCATTGTTTCTTCAATATATTATGTAAAATTGTATTCTGAACAGTTTTTATCTCGAAATAATTGTGCCTCAGACAACCCAATTAAATGTTACAGACATATTTAAGAAATATGAAAAGAAACTGGCGGCCATTTTGAAAATTATCTCACTACCAAATAAAGCAATGGCCATTTTTTCTTCAATTTACTATGTAAAATTGTATTCTGAACATTTTTTATCTCGGAATAAATGTGCCTCAGACAAACCAATACAATGTTAAGACACAATTAAGAAATGTCCTAGAATACTGGCGGCCATTTTTCAAAATGGCCGCCAAAACGAGTTTAGCTGTGGAGCTCAGATGGCCATCACTTTTTTTCCGAGTCGTGACATATAGGGCTAATTGAAAAATATAGTGCCGACTTGCCCACTTTTTTGGTACTCAGATTTCACCTGTCACATGGACTATATTTTCCAAGATGGCGGATGGCGGCCATCTTGGACTTAAAGGGCTGAGTGACTCTCAAACCAACACACAACCCCTCCAGCAGGTATGGCATGCTAAACTTAATGAATATTATACACATTAGTTTTACTTTTAGCTTAGCTCCCACTAACACTATGGCCTAGTATGTATGTAAGACAGTGGACGGTGGCCATCTTGGATTTACAGGTCCAAACTTAAAAAAACTTCATTTGTGTTTTTTGCTTATCTCATTACAGAGATAATGCA
>CM055269.1:58479397-58504145 GCA_029237695.1 Conchocele bisecta
CCCAACATTATTCCCCTCCCCCAGCTTCGTGAGTCCCGCTGTGTGACTCCCCACCCTAGCTTCGTGCCCACTCCCACCCTTTATGTATCTGTCTGTGCCAACAGGAAAGCATTTGGACAAGTTTCCTCATGATTGTTTGTAATAATTGTAAAATAAATACAGTTTTAAACTAATGTGCATGACAGCCAAGTATATGCATAATTAATTGACATAGTCATTGAGTGAAATATGCTGACAGTATGGGTACCTATGTACATATATTAGTTGCTCAAAATGTTACCCTGATTTACATGCATTCTCCTGCACAGTAGTCTGGAGCATAATCAGTGTTCAGTTTCCACAACTATATCAGAGGGTGATGGTATAAATAGGCACACGCACATAATGAACGGAGCTAATTGTGACCATAGATATTCAGGAAAATGGAGAGAACCGTAACTTTCATATTCCGTAGATTAGCCAATTTACACCATCAGCATCATATGTACATTCTTTCAATTAATTGGAAAACAAACATATTCCAATTAACACTGAACATTTACGTTCACCACAGGCACCTTTGTTTGTGAATTTGTGATTTTGTTTTCAAGACAGTCAAGCGATCCATGATAATCAGTGGACATGACTAACAGAAACAAGAAAACATTGCAAGTGCGGTTTTATCGCACCTGTTCAGTTGTGTCACGGACTGTGCTATATTCACAGTCAAAATGTGCTCAAAGACCATCAGGGATGGAGAAAATAACTCGATAATTTTCAACAACTTCCGGTATTTTACAACCTGCCAAATTGGCGATTAATTGCGCAATTAATTAATTGGTCCAAATGGACCAATCAATTAATTGCGCAATTAATTGATTGGTCGAAATGGACCAATCAATTATTGTATTTCGTGTTTCAAGGGTCATATATAGGTTAATCCTACAAACCGATATATAAGCGCTGCTCGTGCTATGTACCTGGTCGGCTTATTGCAGACTAATACAGTGATCACATCATTTCAGACCTCTCTATCTCTCTCTTGCTCACTCGCTCGTACCCGGTAGGTTTCGTCCCCAAACTCGCTCATTATTCGGTCGCAAAATACCTTTTCCACATAATATATTCATTTTTCTCACTCGTGTTACTTGCCCTAATGCATTATATTTCGTGTTGTCTTCTTGTGTATTCAAATAAATTGCTATTGAGCTAAACTATCGACAATTTATATATACGAACGCTTACGGTTTGGTGAAATTATTCTTCCAGAAACGTGTTTATTACGTTTCTGGGTGGATTTGTTCATCCTACTGACTTATCAATAAACCGTCAGCCTTTACGAACCTTACGATTACGGCCTTTGGTAGGTCCCTAAAAGCAGCCTTGAACAACCGAAGTACTCGTTCCCCCCACCACGCGAACCTACTACAGTACCATTCATACATGCAGCATAACATCATGATAAAGCTATAAATTGTTAAATTTAGTTTCATACACCAACGTCGCCCGCTATACATGTAGGTAGTGCCTGTTTCATATTATTGTTGTTGTTATCTTACTAGTAGCTTTACACGCGCTTTCATTTAAAATCTAAATGAATTCGTTTCGTTAAAATTTAGATTTTTCTTTTTGTATTTATCCAAAATGGCAGGAGCTGGAAGTTTTGAAGACACCGGTTTCAATTTAAATCATTTATTCTATTAAGATCTACATCTACCAGGAAAGGATACTTGCATTAACACTTCAGATTTATGGTTTTATGAAATAGAGTAAGTTTTGGAGGTGGCAGTGGCATATTTTGAAATGGCAAAAATGCTAATGGGTTTTCATACCGATGAACAAAACTCAGCAACAACAACAAACACAAAGTTGCTGAGATTTTGTCACACAGAACTAAGCATATCATATAAATAAACGCATATCATATAAATAAACGTTTGTTTATCAGCTAATGATCACATTTTCATGTCAGTTTTCGATGTTGTAAGTCAAGGAGATTCCAGGCTAAATTTATCTTTGCCATACCGCGCTACCTGGCAAAATAGTAACATAATTCTTTCACCAATTCATAGTTACCATTAACTATCATTTTGTTGAATATACGTCACAAAGCCAAACCCGTTTGAAACGAATTTCAAAAACATTCGAAGGGTAATGTAACAAACGCAAGCGAGCGGTCTTACGATTTTGTTGTTGTGTCAGGATGGCTTATGGAGAGTCAATGGAAGATGTTTATTCAGGTATTTAGTTTATTATCTGAGTGTTATTCTACAACAAGACCATGACAGGTACTGGTTACAATCAGGTGACGACTACTGGTCACTGGCGAGAATACGCCACATACATGTTATCCTTTGCTCTTATGAGCTGAACCATTCGATCCTAGCCAATTGGGTTGTATTTATAGGTTCTGAAACTGTACCACATGACGTCACTTGACCAATCATGATGCTTGGGTGTCGGGCAAATCTGTCAAAAATGTCAGCTATCTTGCCAGATTTGCGAGATCGCCAAAAATGACGTCATCACCATGAGACTTTTAACAATTTCACACATTAAAACAGCTCAAAACCTATCTGGCACATCCCAAATATGTAGTTTATATATTTATCTTGGTATTTACACAGGTAATCAAGAGTGGTTCAGTGATTTAATAACTTTATGGGACAATTTTGATGCGGAGACGCTGGAGTTTTCGCATTCAAAATTGAGCGCCACTTCAACTTGATTTTATGCTTAGAATCAACCAAAACAGGAATTTACAGTCTGAAACTTTGTGTAAATATTTGTCTTACACATTAATTAGGATTTACAAACCAAACCTCGTGAATATCTGATTAAAAAGCCTTAATTTAGCAATTATATTGTGCTTCTCAGGATCTGTCAGATTTGGCAGATCTGCCAAACATGGCCGCTGTCAGGGAGAAATCATGAACATGTCAACTTACTAGACTTGGAATGTAAACAAATATAGGACACAATAGGCATGCAGGATGTGGGTCAAGACTCTCATAAGATATTCCTTTTTGCAAGAAAGAGTGAACTAGTCATTGAAACACTTCCATCATCCTAAGAATAAGACTGCCAGACACTACCAGCAAGGTTGCCAGACATGTGTGTTAGTCCTTCCACAATTCTGTCAAGTTGCCAGATTTCTTCTTGTGACCATAAAAGCTATCAGGCATGTTTGTCTTAGTGAAAATGTGAAATTATATACCTGACTTACCATTATATTAGCTACAGTGTAAATATGTCAATAATAATACCATAGCTAACTTGTGAAAATGAGTCATATATCCCACCCACTCACATTGCATGGTGGTTATAATTACACTCATGTTCTATTCTGTTACAGTAAGTTTAACGTTGGGGTTCATTCTTGCTGGAATCCTGATATCCGTCAAGTTTGGCCCTCATGTATATTTTTGTCTTTTATGCTACTTGAAGTTGTTAATACGGTTATGCCCATTATAAAAGTAGTAATATTAGCACTAATTAAAATCATTCTAATTGCAGGGTTTGATCAGTATTTTTTTTCTGTAAATATTCAGTTCTGATACATGTACAACGTTGCAAACATCGATATTGATACACGATATGCAGCAGTAATTGCAACGGCTGAGCGTCTATATTACTGGAATCAGCGGTTTGTTACAAAATAGTAACATATTGAGGCAAGAGCTGGATATCTGTAAATCAGATAAATATGCGTCTCGATAGCACAACATGCAGTATATACCAATTAATTGCTCTCAATCTGCCCTACATATATGTACATAATGTCCCCCTATTACAATGTCTCTGCGCATGACTCGTGTTCTGATTGTTACACCCCGGTTGTACGTAACGTGGATGAAGAGTATGTCATGTTTCTTATCTTCCTAACCAGATCTTTGTAGAGTTTAAACACACGTTTGTTAACAATGAAAGCCACACAAATATATACACCCTGTGACGATGTTAGTATTATGCTGATGTATTCAAAGACTCTATTGTCAGTTACAAAGTATGGAACAACCGATAACCACGCAATGCCAGTAATGGTAGATAGTCTGACATACACAGTGAAGTATCGGCGGTTTTCCATGGTGCTAGACTGGACAACGGGCATTGTGCTGATACTGTAAACGACACACATGAACAATGTGCAATTACAAACGACGACCAGTCCAGCCGGAAGTGTGATCGTGTAACCAATCATCGCTGCCGAGGAGATGTAGCACATGGAATCAATCCCGCCATAACCGTAATCTAAACCTGAACTTCGTATGTAGGTCACGACAATGTTGACTGCTACCCAGGTGACAGACATAACACACACGATAGCTGTGTAAATAGCGGTAGTCGTTCGAATTGACCCTACTGGTTTGGAAGAGGGCAGCTTTCTAAAAACCCTGAACATGTGCACACAACAGATGCCCATCCAGAAAATGACAGTCAAAAACAGGAAATGTATCATCCCGCCAATTATGCTACACCCAACACCAAGATCCGTTCTGTTGGCACCTACAATCAACAACGTCTGAGACAGAATCAGAGAAATCGACAGCGCCATGTTGTTGACTCCTGGTTGTGTTCTCAGGGATGAGAACGTCCCGTAACTGGCAAGGACTATAATTAAGCAAACTATGGATGTGATCGAACAAGATAATGTTAACAAACTGGAGACTGTGTCGTTAGTGCGAATAAAACGGTTCACTCCATACTTCACTTCAGTCTGCGGTATATAATCGGACACGCACACCGATACTTGCTTCGTCTGTGTGTTGTATTCAAAGGACCCCAGATGCAAATGTAGCTCTAACCCAATCAAATATAGTCCTCTCTGATTCCTCTCTTAAATGCAAACTTAGTTATATTCAGTGTTATCCGTGGACATACACTCATCTTTGTTAGGACGAACGTATCCACTTCGCATATAAACCATGGATAGTCCCCATCAATTCTCGGAAGGAAGTCACTCGTCCATTGTTGCCAAATAGCAGGACCAGTGTAACCATTATGACCAAACGGTAGCGGTACAACTTCATAGGGCTCGACGTTCACAGCCACCGTCACCGTGACGTTCCATGCAGACATGGTATGTTTTATGTTTATGGCTGGTGTTGTCTAGTTTTATCAAGTCCTCGGCCAGATGACGACTGCGTTTACCGGACACCTGCACATGCAGTACGTGATGCACAACTGAGTCGCTAGGGTCAGTGATCGTTGACGAATTTGTATACTTTGCATGGAGATGGAAAAACGACATAGTTCCATTGATTTTGTACAGGAGTGACCTAAAATATATCTCGACCGACGTCTGGAATTCCTGTCTTCCCGACGAAATGTTCCCATCTACCACCAGTAGCTTAATGAATAGCTCGTAGCAAACTCCGGCTGGGATTTCGGGAAACAGGCTGCGACATGTGCCGTTGTCGTAGATGGTCATCTCTGGACACACCACCTCATGGCATTCATCCTGTTGGTGGGAAAGTATATTGTAGCATATTATGTTATCCCATGTAGTTAATGTATGGCTGTCACAGACATTGTGTGACTGTCGTCCATTAATATCTACTCTTGTCAATGATATGTGGGGGGTGGGTCGGAGCGGTCGTCGACCCCCCGCCCAGCCTCAAGGTACACTTTTTTTAGCATCGAGGTCCACTTTTTTTTAGACCCCCCTATATACCTCAGGCCCATTGGGCCTTCGAAACGACCCCCCCCCCCCCCCTTCAAACAGGTCTGGCTACGGGCATGCATGTATCTCGTCTTGTAATTTGAAAGATTTCTGTTTCACACAGGCAAGTGAGCCAAATATTAAAGGCATATACCCACTCAGTAGGTACACACTGTTCTTTATATCAGAGACAACATCTGAGACATTTTCTGGCATATACACATTCATTCACCATTACCCCACGTATTGATTGTCATTATTATACATTTTATATCGGATATAAATTTCCACACTGATATCAGGGGCGATCAACAATGTTCGGGACGGCGGTTAGAGATAGAATGGTGGTAGAATATCCAGTGTAACATGTTCTTGTCATCTTGAACCTTCACACATAATATATTATGTGATATATACGAGTGGCATATATCCACATACAAACCAAATAACCGTTTTATTATATACTCGTACATACATTACTCGCAATTTATATACCCCTCACAAATATAAAAATAATAATACAATTAACAAATTAGTGGTTATTTAGAAGGAACTATTTTGCGAGGTGAAACGTAGTTCCGGCACTTACCAGTATGAACTCACGAGACGTCAATATTTATAGGTTATTTTATTTGTTCGTGGATATATGCACGTATTCCGCAGTGTGTGTTGCGCGGCGGAACGAGTGACATATATTCACATACAAATCAGATAACCTTTTTATTATATACGTACATTATTGACAATTTATATGCGTTTCAAAAAATCCACAAATGTAAATGTAAATAAATAAATTAGTGGTGATTTAGAAGGAACTATTTTGCGAGGTGAAGCGTAGTTCCGGCACTGACCAATATGAACTCACGAGACGTCAATATGGAAAAATATTGACGTCTTGCGTTGCATTGTGTTCAATGTGAAACGAAAGTACGTATATACTCAGTACATATATTGACCTGAAGGAATGTTGCGTGCCAGGATGAAAACGCGTAGGACTATATCAGGTTATGAAATGAATGCCCTTTGTTTTTATTCGTGACCGGAGTATCATGTGGAATGTGTTCTTCAGACTTAACACATTATATTTGGTGTGGAAGTTTTTCCGTTATTGCCAGTGGAGTAGGCATATGTGTGACTAGTATCATACATTAGGCGTAGCTTAGGTCCCGAAAATAAATTGAGGGGTGTGGCTGGGGAACCTCTTTTACTACCCAATATTTCTTCAAGACTACCTGTAATGTTACACCCCACCCACTTACAACAAGAGTGTCCCATCGGTCTGTGGACATATACTGCTCCCTAATAGCGGTGTGTTGTACATTTACCTTAATGTAATGCATGTTAACACAGTACATAATACGTACTTTCGTTTCCCATTGAAACACAATATATACATGTATATCAATATTTCTTTCCATATTGACGTCTCGTGAGTTCATATTGGTCAGTACCGGAACTACGTTTCACTTCGCAAAATAGTGCCTTCTAAACAGCCACTAATTTGTTTATTTTATTTATATTTTGTATATGTTTCATACGTATATAAATTGTGGTGTACGTATATAATCCATATATCCACATACAAATCAAATAACCTATACGTATTGAGCAGTCAATATTACCTGATAATAGTCATAAACCAATCCTCCAGAACATGTGGATTTTGTCGATTCACGTACTTCCGGTCTTCTGCGGAAGTCGAGCAAGATGGAGTATGAAATGAGATCATTATTTTCAGCATCTGTCGGTGGCCCCGAAACGCACATACTATTTTCAAACCTGGAGGCGTTTTCATTGCACAAATAACAGAATATATTGGTATACCTCCCGGCAAATGGTGCTCTATACGAGGCACATGCAGCCGGCACAATGTCATCAACGTCAGTCCATTGTCCGGTCTCGTTACAAGACGAAATCAAAGTGCCACATGCTGATGGATGTGGTGTTGCGGTTGGTGGAGAGAAAGTAATACTGCATTTTGGTACGGCGTTTATATCTTCTATAATGGTCGGTAGCCCTCTAGGGATAAACACCATTTTATCAGAGCAAGCTATATCCGCCTTCCAGTAAACCACGTATTCCTCCTCCACGAAATTGCACATGGCACAGAAATAGTTCCGGTATGTCTCGTTAGTGCGCACGTCTATCACTGGAACATACGACTCTAAATCTTTAGATCTACTAGTATTCCAGGGATGTTTGGTTGATGGGTTGCATTGCTGTGCAATGTTTATATCCCAGTATGTTTTATTACACTTTGAGACGACCATGATGCTGTCATCCCGGTGACACTCGGCTGAATGTGAGTAGCGACTGCACGCACAGTCAAAAATCCCTCCTATCGGGTACTGGTCTGAGTAAGGAAAACTTTGTAGTAAATCAGGACAGCAGCTGCCATACCTTTCACAATTTGACTCGCAACTACACCCTGTACAACATCTAGTTTCAAACGGCATTGGAGGTTTTGTTGTTAATGTCACGTTGTTGTCTGTTTCTGTCACTGAACACAAGTTTACGTCACATCCTGCCTCACGACGATAGTTGGAGTACTCACGCACGAGAGTGGAGACATCGTGTGCAACCGCGGAGGAATGCATGCATAACCAACATACCAGCGTCACGATGTAGCACAACATCGTTGATGTCTGCATTTCAACCAACGTTGGATTTTACTTTTTGATGGTTTCTAAACATACTTAGAATGTATAACCAGTTTACCATCCCTCCCACTCTTTGTGCACATGTGATCATTACTGTTCGCCGAATTATTTTTGACAAGCATAAGCCCGGCTTTGGAGGTATACACCCTCTACACGTTTCGCCGTTAGTTGTTTCGAAAATTAATCACATTTTCCGTAAATAACGTCGAACATGTTCATGGTCTTGACGTATTGACGTCACTGATATAACCGTGATTATTACTTGCTTTTCAATTGTGTAAGTTAGGTGATACCAGCGCCGGGCTTATGGGTTTTGTGACCAGTGAGATATGTACTGTTCGCCATTACATCAGTGAAGCACCCATTATGCTTTTAAATAGCAATATCGATCTTTATCAGTTACAGCAGGGATGTGCTAATTGATCAGGAACTACACTGGTCACATCACATAAGCTCCATATCTCCAGTCACAGACATACAATGTATATACTTACGGTGGGTATAGTACGTCACTAGCACCTGCTTTTAGGCCCGTTTCCAACTAAATTGTCTTAAATACATAGGCCACTGAAGGGGCAATTGTTATGCGAAAACGTGCAGATACATCTGGAAATGACATACAGTGGGACCTCTCTAAACAGGACACCAAAAAAAACACATGTGCTCTTATTTTTGATGAGTTTCTTGGTTATTTATCTCAGGTGATAATGTATGTTCGTGATCGCGGAGTCAGCATGATCAAATGCCTGATTTACAGTGAAACCTCTCTAATCCAGACACCCTGGGGTCCTCCCAAGGTGTCCGGTTTAGAGAGGTTTCACTGTACTAGCAATTGCCGGTGACGACATTCTAACGCACCCCCACTGTAGGTCAGGGCATTTACGTGAAAAATGCAGCCAACCCGCAAGTCTCTGCAACACAACCACCATTATTGTCAATGATTCGAGAAAAATTAAAAAAGTGGTGATTTTGAACAAAAATCGCAATAAAGTTGAAAAAAATATTGCAAAAGCACTGTTGAATGATATTACATAAAACGTTTGATAATATATTGCCAAGTATGTCTTTTCAAATAAAACAAATAATCCGGATCTCCCGGGTGACATTATTTGGGATAAAAGTACAATTTTTTTAAATACCAACTTACCAAAGATATACTAACAAAATAAATTACAATATATTTTCAAATGTGTGTTGAACAAATGAAGATAATTTCGTATGTGTCGGATGGTAGGAAAGTTGTAATTTTGTGGCATAAACATGCGAATTAAAACAATAAATCACTGAAAACAGGAATTCAATTTATAAACAACAATGGATGAAGACTATCAATGATTTAATTTTATCAAATATTTCTAGCATGCATGAAACATTCAAAACGAGTTATCATGATTTCTCTATGTCCTCCAGTACGTCCGTCCGTCCGTCCGTCCGCAGTTCTCTCCACATGGACGGTTGTCGACAGGCTGTTATTATTGTTTTCATTCATAACCAGTGAATGCGATCGTGGTTATGCGTTTATCAATCACAGTGATGATATTTGGATGAAAGCTTTTTAGAATTTATCAATTTAGAGTCATCGCCTAATCCAAGATGGCCGCTCAAAAAATGTCAAAATCGTCAAACGACTTTTTTTCATGAAATGATAGGCAGCATTTGAACGGATCTTGGACTTGTCACAGGACGACAGAGGACCATTGGAGCAACAAGCATATCCGTTCAGGGAAACGGAAATTGTAAGACATATTGTTACGCGCCAGCTATGGGGCGTCTACCCTATACTGTTATGATCCTCTTTTGTTTGAGCAGAGCCGCTGTATGATTTTGTATCAGCTGTTAAAAATGCCTCCTTGGCTCTTGGACTGTGGACTACTCAAGTCACCAAGGCACGCGCTGAGGGCTGAGTTTGTCTGATTGCTTTACTTTGGTCTGATTGCCTGGTAGTATCATGTAGTGAGAAGTACAGCAATCAAACTACAAGCCGGCAGCCTGTGCGTTATGACTAGGACTGCTGTCCTTGTGGTTCTCTATGGACTGGATGTGAGATGAGACACCACTCAGTAGGAACGCTGGGAATTCACAAGTAGCCGGTTGAATTATAACAATTTAATAAGCTGGTAACTGACGGTGAATGGCGGATACATGGACAACACAATTGTTTCACATACGTGTTCACTAAGAGTAACCAATGTTATCTTGTTTTAGTGAAACAGATGAAGATGGTTCAAATGCATTATATATGTATAGTCATGTTTTAGCTACACAATAAAATGGCATGAAGAATGGAAACTGATTCTGCCAAACTTATCTCGAAATTGTCGGACGCTCGATCCTAATGCTAATGTGTGGTGCTATCTAATATCACGGTCACACTTCGGTAGCATACGAACACATTATAATTTGTTAGTACCGTGCGAAGTCACAAACCAGTAATTAATGTAAAGATAGTTCTGTGCCGGGCTGGTTTAAACGAAATATTTAACATGAAATTTAGCCACCTAGCACTGCGGTGAATACACGTATCTATGTGTATTAATAATGCTATAACCGGATAAGACGGTGTATATATGTTGCCGTAAATAATGTCCAAAGCGATTCTGAAGACTTATTTATGCCTAAATGTAAATTTACTTGCTACGAGGATGATGTTATAATGATCTTACTGTGGAATTGATGTGATACATTTTTCTCACGAAATTTGCGTGGAGGTGTTCTTTGTGAAAAGCCAAAAGTCAGAATGAATCAACAGAAAAAATCGGGGTTCTTTTATACCCATGGATTGGCCGGCGGCCAACGGCCAATTTTCGGTCACAACGGCCAGCGGCCAATAATTTGTGGTCACAACGGCCACTTTTGGGTCGGAGCGGCCACTAAAAGTTGGCCGCTCACGTGAAGATCTCGAGACCGGCCAGAAAATACTGGCCGGGCTCGTGAACGACCCAAAACAATTGGCCGCTGACGTATAAGTTGCCAGGGCGATCTCGTGAGCGGCCAGACAATGTTGGCCGCTCGCGTGCGGTCTACAATATTACAAACCGCCAAACTCGCCTGTTACGAAACGCACCAAGACGCATATTTCATCGATAAAGACAGATAATTAATAAGTAATACTTTTCTGAAAGTACAAATAAACCTATGATTATATACCAGAAAGGCATTGTTGAAAGAACGCTTCATTGTTGGTCTTTGAAAGTCACTTCGTTTCGTCAAATTAACAATCCCAGAACGCAACGAACAAGATGGCTGACGAAATGTGGATTATTTCTATTGCTGAGAATGAGGCACGGTTTTCTCAATTTAAATTGCTCTCTGGGATGGTTAGGCGTGGGCCATTTGACGAAATGATGTGGTTGAAAGCAAATTATCTGACAGCAAGCGTGGTTTTGCATCTAAGGCAAAAATGATGGACTTTGGAATGACTGAGTGTTGAACACGGATACAACAGGTGCGCAAATTGGAAGCATGTGATAGTGACAATGAATTCAGACAAGACCGTGATGTTTTAAGGTGTGTGCTGGGTCTGAGTATGAATTCCAGACGCACACACATGCCTACACTTCACTGCTTGTCATATCGACATAACAAGAAATATAATGTACAATAGTGAAGAGTGTTAGTAGTTCCTGAGGTTCACATCAACACTGATGGACAACTTAATAATGGGAGGTAAGTCACATATGCCGGTGCATATCAATATACCCGAGCGTTAAGGATTTGAACGAAGAACTACGTGTTTGATATTGACATTTGGGTTATCGGGGGGGGGGGGGGGGGGTGGGGGGGGGGGGGGGCAATCGTTAATGTGTTACACTGCAGTAGAGGATGAATTGAAGCAGTATGTTGGTTAACTATGGAGTAGATTGGTATATGACATTGACCTGAGGTTTCTCGGTGGTGTGGCGGTTGTGCATCTGGCAGTGGGTGGTAGTGGGCATTATGACAATATGTGTATGAAATATCAAGCAGATCCGTGCGGAGAAATATATAAGTTATTTACCCGAGCGTTAAGGTTTGGGACGCGCCAAGTATGTGACCTTGAACTTTTGTTTAACGGGGGCGGGACGATCGTGGTTTGCCACAGGGCGGTTGAGAACCATTGGAACGACACGTGTGTGACATATTAAGTAGATTCGTGCATGTAAACAAAACATATAATAAATTTATCCAAGCCTCAATGTTTCGAACTCACCAAATATGTGACATTGACACTGTGCTTAGCGGGGGCGGGACGATAGTGAAACTGTCAGTGGGTGGCAGAGGGCATTGGGGCAATGTATGTTTGAAATATCAAGGAGATCCGTGGGGAAATGTAAGTTATTTATCCGAGCGTTAAGGTTGGGACGCACCAAGTATGTGACCCTGGCCTTTTGTTTAACGCGGTTTGTTGCAGGGCGGTAGAAAACCATTGGAACGACACGTGTGTGACATATTAAGCAGATTCGTGCATGCAAACAAAACATATAAGGATTGATCCAAGCGTCAGGGTTTCGAACTCACCAAGTATGTGACCTTCATCCTGTGCTTAGCAGCGGCCGGACAATTGTGAATTTGTCAGTGGGTGGTAGAGGGCATTATGACAATGTGTGTATGAAATATCAAGCAGATCCGTGAGAGGAAACCAAACGTATAAGTTATTTACCCCAGCGTTAAGGTTTGAGACCATTGGAGCGACACATGTGTGACATATTAAGCATAAGCAGATTCGTGGATTAAAACAAAACATATAAGGCATTGACGCAAGCGTCAATGTTTCGAACTCACCAAATATGTGACCTTGACCCTGGGCTTAGCGAGGGCGTGACGATCGTGAATGTGTCATTGGGTTGTAGAGTACTATGAGAGCAATGTGTGTATGAAATATCAAGCAGATCCGTGTTAGGAAAATAGGAAAAAGAAGTACGGGACGGGACGAATGGGCGGCGGTAACGCTATATGCTGTTTTACGACTCAGTCGTGGGGACTTACATACATGTTTATTTAGTTATATGTGTAAATATAAGCACGTGGTTTAATAAAACTTCGTGTTTCCAGTTTTCAGCAATTTATTTTAAATTAGGTACTTATTTACCAACTTTAAATACCACTTTTTCGTCACCAGATATGTTAAAAAATGTTCATGTGAATAATAGCTATTTGTCAACATGTTATCCAATTATAGGTATTAAGTCTCGAAACAGTTGGTAGAAATAATGTTTTCAAAATTACTACAATTTATGCACTAATTTGATAGTTTTACCCAAAAATGACACGCAATATGCTCAAATTGTTTTTTTCTGTAAACACTATATATATTATATATAAATGTTTTATTAAGTTCGTTTGATAATATCTCGACACGTTTTATCTCCATATTTGTTTTCTATGTTTCGCGATTTTTGCACCAAATTACTTTTTCCCCAAAAAGACAGCTTTCCTACCCTCCGATTTTTGGCGATTTTTTTTCTGCTGATCAGCATATTTTTCTCGAATTATTGGCAATAATGGCAGGTCAAATCTATATTCCCTGGCCTACTGTGGTGCGACTAACGTATACACATACTCTTTATTGACAGCCGGAAAGTTAGGTTGAAATTTGAAACATTGTCCATATGCGAGTGAATGTATGCTGCACTACGCGCCGGCGTAAACTATTTCATGTCGAAACATGCACCGGTTTCCTGACGAGATACCAGTCGGCTCTTCTTAGAGCTATATAGGACAAACGCATTTTTCATCTAGTAACCGGCGCAGCGATTATTCGATGAAAATGTGTTTATGCAGTATATTCTGCATGTAGCTGAATGGGAATTCGTCAAGAATCCGGCGCCTATGTCGACGTGAACATTTTACGCCGGCGCGGAGTGCAGCACCAGTGATAGTTGTAAATCCGACATGAACCGCATCTATGTATTCCAACACAACAGTTTGGAAAAGTTTTTTTATGAATTTAATCCACGCGACAACCTCATCCCAGTCACTATGGAAATCGTGTGAATTCAGCATTTGTCGTCTTCTATAGACTATTAATTGTGTAGGTCTTGTTACACCACTTGTGACAAAAATGGGCCAATCATGGGATAGTACCAATGTAGCTACCACTCTCCTATAGTCCGGAGACGATCTTTATTAACCATTTCAACACCACAGGTCTGTATAGTGGTATTGAACAAACGTGTAGATTCAGATGAGCCGGCTCGTGACTTTTTTTTAGAACGAAAACACCCCTTTTCATAAATGGACTAGTCTGAAAATCATTTTGTGACGGTTGGATTAGTTTCAAAATTAACATATCAAAATCCATTCCAGTTACTTATGGTTGAAAGGGTTAAACTCTTACTGAATAACACGGTTCATACATTAAAACAATAACAGATTATGTTAAAACTGTGGCAACTCGATCTGACCATGGTCTACACTGGCGACACAGGCACCGACCCCCATAATAGTATATCGTGTCAAAATTACCTAATGTGTGTAATGGACTAATTGATGCATGAAAGAGGACATTATACAAAACTGATGCCTTGTCTGGACTTAAACAAATACGATGTAATACACGAGATGTCACATAATGGTATTAATTATACATGCAAATCACTGGGCATGGCCAGACGAATTATACAAGCACCAGTAACAGTATACGTTGTATGTGGTTACTGAAACGGGAAGATATAGTAGGGTCATTTCCGGGGATTCCGTGACCATCATGTTACTACCTTTTTATATTGTTAATTTGTCAACTTGAACTATTTTAGAAAAAATATAGCTCCTATGCATTTATCAAAACACTTTTTAGAGCACAACATTTAAAATGGCCGCCAACGACATTTTGGAATATATAAAATGCACTATCTCTGTAATGAGATAAGCAAGAAACACACATGAGGTGTCGTTTCCCAATAATTATATCAAGCCAAAACTGCTGGTATGGTTAATTTTTAGCTTGGACTTTGAAATTCAAGATGGCTGCCGTCCATCATCTAAAAATACATAGTACTGCACATTGTTAGTCGGACCTAAGCTAAAAGTAAACATAATGTGAATATATTTACTACTTTTAGCATGCCACATGGTTGTGTGTTGGTTTGAAAGTCAGTAAGTCCTTTAAATCCAAGATGGCCACCGTCCGCCATCTTGAACAATATAAAACACAATATTTCTGTGGGGAAAATTAAGCTAAATGTATAACTGGTGAGACATTTTTGCTCATTTTAGCAGACCACACCTACTGGAAGAGTTGTTTGTTTGTTTGGATGCTATCAGGATCAGGAAATCCAAGATGGCCACCTTATGCTATCTTCAAAATGGAAAGTACAATAGTTTTGAGACTGCGTATAAATAAATGTACAAACAGTGTGATTTCTCATTAATTTTGGCATTCTATATTGGATTTAAATAATGTTTTGTTTTGATTATGATGACTGTCGAATTTCAAGATTGCAACCATATATGAGACACGCCATGTGATTTTGTACCTTCGCACTCAGTACTTCTAAACATGCTAGTTTGTTGAATGTTGAACAAACAATATAGATACCGAATTAGTGACGAAATTACTGAAATCCTGTAAAAAAGGGAAATCTTGCGGTTTTGACCAGGTTTATTATGAAAATCTTATATACGGAGGACAGCTGATCATATCTGTTATTACAAAACTGTTCATACATATGACGGAGCTTTCTCATATCCCACTGGAGCTTAAACGAGGGGTGATCACAACGTTGTACAAAGGTGGAAACAAGAACAAGCGCGATCCTAACAGTTACCTGGCAATATCTCTCTGTTCAACAATACTGAAACTCTACGAAAAGGTGATAGTCAGTGTAACGGACCTGGAAAGTAAACTCTACATAAATGCCCTTCAGGGTGGATTTCAAAAACAAGTTAGCTGCACAATGACATCATTTCTTCTACATGAAACAATCCGGTTTGCCAAGGAACATAACTCGAAACTTTACACATGCTTTTTTGATGTTCGACAAGCATTTGATCGCGTATCACATACTATTTTGTTGCTAAAATTGGCCAAAACTGGAATTGACGGACACATATTTAAGTTATTTCTAAAACATGTTTGACGGCGTATACAGCTGCGTGAAAACACAGGGAGAAACATCAGACTGGTTCCCTATCTTACAAGGCTCGCGACAAGGGCAGATAATCAGCCCGAAACTCTAATTACTGTTCGTTAACGACCTTATGAACACTTTGGAAAAATCAGAATACAGTGTGAAAATAAACGGTACAAGTTATGGTTGTCCAACATCAGCAGACGACATGGTGCTTATCTCCCTTGTTAAAAGCGGCCTGGATAAACTAATGGACTTGTGTTATATGAATTCTATTTCTACTCGGTATTTGTACAATGCAGGAAAGTGCAGTGTCATCGTGTTCAACGAGAGTAATGCTGCGTTGCAAAACAATAATCGCGTTTGGAAACTAGGCAGTGACAACGTGGCAGAAACGGATAAATACGTTCACCTCGGCATACTATGTGACAAAAATTTAAACTTAAAAGACAATACCCAGGACGCATGTACGAAAATAAGAAAAACATATTTCGGTCTCGCGGACTGCGGAGTACATAAACACGGACTACACCCAGCTATAGTTAAACATTTGTATCAAACAATCGTACTGCCTAAAGAGTTATTCGGCTGTAAGCTATGGAATGGACTCAGTGAATCACAGATTCAGTCGTTGGAACGTGCACATCGACAATGTGTGAAACATATGCAGTATATGGCAAAATCAACGAGAACGGACGTTGCCTTAGGCTGCATAGGATTATTACCGATCGAATGCGAAATTGAAAAGCGGAAATTATTATTGCTCGGCCAATTGTGTAACCTAGGCTGCTCAAAATGTGCACATGTATTATTTGTGAACCGATTAATACAATACAGGAACGAGCCTAGTAAATTACTCGGATTTATACCGGATATTTACAGAATTTTGGGAAAATACAATTTGTCACACTTTCTGAGCTCGTACATTGAACACTATGAATTTCCTGTGGTGACCTCATGGAAAACAATTGTTAAAAATGCAATCACGTCAAAGGCAAATACAGACTACACTGTTCGCTTAATGGGAGACGAGAGCCTAGTTGACTTTTATCGAATAAACAGTCGACTGGATCTGTCTGGCATTTGGCGATTCAGCCAGTTATTCCGCGAGAGCTTAGCATTTTGTAGGACTGTGATATTGATAGTTGGTAAAACATTCTCTAGAAAATACCCCACATGCTGTCCAAAATGTAAGTTATACACAGATAGCATTGCTGAACACCTGATTATGTTTTGCACCGTCAATTCTACATATCGACATTATATGTGGCGGCACCTGCACACACTACTTGGAGGTGATCGTTTTGAAACATTCTGTAGAATAGATTACCGACACCAGTTACTGGAATTAGTATCGGGATTTACAATGTCAGACTTAACCGATCACGAGAGGACATCATGCTATAAGCTGGCATTAAGGTTTTTACACTATATTTCCCCATTGCATTATCACCTCCCGTGCCAATAGTTACATGTATGCACAAAACCTTAAACCTTAGCATGCTGAATTAAATTTTGTCGTCTGCTGTTGATGTTCTATTATCCATTTTTCTCACAGGGAGCATGCTTTGGTAGCACTTTAGAATCATTTTCAATATAAATGATTCTGGTGTGCTGTCAAACCATGTTTTTGGTGAGAAAAAGGGAAAAATACAAAAGCAACAGCAGACGACAGTTGCTGTGTGTGACGAAAATTATTTTAAAGAAACTCAGATCCGATTATGAAATATGTTCATTTCATGCTTACACATTCCCATGTATATATGTTCACAATTCTGTGCAATTGCTTGTATTGTATACTTGTACAAACTTGTGTTTTTCTTTATATTATATTCTTGTACATAATTGTAACTCTCCTTATGGAGGAATAAAGAATTACTACTACTACTGCTAAACACTTGTTTCAAACAACTCCAGTGACTTCATGCATCAGATACATGCCTTTATATAATAGTAGATACTGATAAACATCGAACCAAATACATACATATATTTCTAAGATTGCAGATAGTGATATGGCATTGGTTATGTGACTTTAATTAGCAAGTTGGGTATAAATGTTGCAGTTACTGCATCAGAAATTGTCAGTTGTCAAAATCACAATTCTTATCAGTATTATCATTGACATCTTGATAGTTTATGCTTAGTTGATACTCTGGGAATGTCTGATACAAATATGCCAATATCCATTACGTGTGGTGTTGTGGACTTGTTAACCCTAGATTGCTTGTTATCCGCTATTAGTTAATTTTAGTTGTGGTCACATTGTCTGGGGTGTAGTAATGTGTAGTAATTTCTTATCAATAGTATCAATCAGTGATCAAAATATATTTCCACATCATCTTATGCTGAGAAACATATAGAGTGTATATGTGTAATGATCATGGTCAAACTCGGTGTGTGGAATATTTGTAATTGTTTCTTTCATGTATTAGTGATTAGGTCACCACTGACTCTTCACTCATGGTTGTTCGTTCTACAAATCATGGTGTGCATACATCTATGTCATCTATGTGCTTGGAGAAGTAAGTTGCTATATAAGTTGTATACATCAAGAATGTACAATGGATTTATAATCAAACTAAATATATCACTAGAGGTGGCCGGCCACCTTGTAGATTCATCTTATACATTTTATAGAAATATGATGGACGTCCCGCGAGCAATATCTAGCTAGCAACACGGTCAGTCAGAGATTAGGTGATGTAAAATTGACTGACACTTATCAGTAGAAGTAAGACCAACATGCAACACATCTTCTACATTTATTAACTTACTGTGACTCGTGTAATAACCTTAGAACTCATAATAAGATATCACTAATAGTAATATGTATGCCTTGAAATATGGAATAATATCACCATTTTGGAGTCATGATTTGCCTACGATTGGATAAGAAATGTGTACTCATGCGTTCACTAGACATAATAATTATAATAGTGGAACACTATATGATTGTGAAGACAGGTGAGAGTGGCCATCTTAGATTTTGTTATCCATGGAAGGCCATAATCACAATATATTTTGCCCTGAGATTAAGCAATACAAATTAATTCCTGTGGTTTCTCCCATCTTCTATCATTGAGAACAGCCACACAATTTGATTATTCATCTTATTTGGCCTAGGATTTATTGCAGTTTATGTTCACTTTCAAGATGGAATACATAGGCAATCTTGAATCTGAAGCTAAGTATAATATGCAGCCAAGCAATAAACAGTTTTCAAGGTTATAAATTATTTGTAAGAAAACATATTTGTTGCTTAATTGTAACTTATATTGCCCCATATATAAGACATTTAGGATTTTAAAAAACAACTTTCATCTTGGATTTCAAGGCATTGCAAGCCTCCAAATCATCAAACTGCTTTTACAGCAGATGTGGACTGCTAACATGTATGAACTACTCCTGACTTGGTACTTTTATCCTATATGCCATCTTGGAAATGTTGTATTTTGTCTTTTCAAGATGGAAGTTGGTGGCCATCTTGGATTTCCAAGCCCCTATAACATCCAACCTTACAAACAGTCATTCCAGTAGGTATGGTCTGCTAAATTAGCGAAAATATCACACCATGTGTACCTTTAGCTTAATTTTCCGCTCAGAAATAAATGTTTTATATTGTCCAAGATGGCGGATGGCGGGCAGCTTGGACTTAAAGGGCTGAGTGACTCTCAAACCGACACACACAACCCCTCCAGCAGGTATGGCATGCTAAACTTAATGAATATTATACACATTAGTTTTACTTTTAGCTTAGCTCCCACTAACACTATTAGTCTGGTAGTGAAACGCCGATTATTGGCCTAACCCAAAATTCTTGGTTAACGTTTTTTTTATTGTTGATTATTTATCATTGATGTGTGTAGAACGTGATCCCGCATGATGTGAAACTCTCACCCTTGAGCAATTCCAGAAATTCAAGATGGCGGCCAAGATGGCCGCCGCATAAATCCCGAATCTAGAGATTGACATAACTTTTGTTCTAAGTACAGTAGAATGCTGATATTGGGCTCTATATTTATGTTTCTGGGTTCGAGAAATACGAATCTGGCATTATTTTGCAATTTATTGGCTTCCTTGATAAATTACATCAAAGATGGCCGCCAAAAACTTCAGTAATTTGTATATTTTATTAAGATTTAGCAATAGAAGACCAATTATCGATCAAACCCAAACTTTTGGAAACATTCTTTCTTCATTGGCATAACTTAACACTGAAATTGCAGCAACTGAACCTGCCAGATGTGTAGCTCTTATCATTGGGCCATTGCAAAAACCCAGGATGGTGAAGTTGTGACAAAAATACAAATAAGTGTATGTAGGAGAGTGCCAGAGGAGTAGTGTACATAAACGCTGTACCTATTTCATTGTAGAAACAAGAGTTGTCAGAAGACAACAAAGCACACCCAGTGGTGGGATAGTTGAAATAAAAGGAAACAGAAATTAAAAGAAATTCCCCACTCGGTTAAATAGCGGTCGGACGACCCCCCCCCCCCCCCCAGCAGTGAGGTCCACTGTTTTAGCATGTTACTTTTGTGATTCATGGTGGCATGATTGCTACTTGTATGATTTATGGTCCACATCAAGGTAAGATCCACAGTTCCCAATTTAAATATGGCGAGAGAAAACAGAAGACACAAAACTGTGCAGAGAACAGTGACATACATTACAATCGAAAACAACAGTTGTGTTTATGCCGCTTATAGATAAACCGCCAGCAGATTCGAACACAATAATGACCTCAATGTTGAAAGCGAAAAAAATAACTGACAATGTTGGACAAACATATGTGATATATACTGCTGATCAACAGCTATATAGAGTAGCCCTTCATGTTTTGTGGGACAACCAGAATTTGTTCAACGACTTCTACCTCAGATTAGGAGGCATGCACCGATTAATGAGTTACTGTGGATGTGTTGGTACACTGATGGCTGACTCTGGCATAGCTGAAATACTGAGTGTCCCGTTTGGTGGAGTGATGAAAATGCTCTCTGGGAAAAAGTATCCACAAAATGTTAGAGCCTTGACAATGCTGGTGGAGGAACTACTACGGCCACTGTTACACAAGTATGATATTGAATGCATGGATGACATGCAACAAGCCCTTGACCGAATTTCAGCAGAAAGCAGAACAGCGCGACTTTGGATGGACTGCCTAATTAAGCCAGTATTCACCATATTGAAATACACACTAGCGGAGCGTGAAGGCGACTGGCTTCTCCACCTGGCAGCCGTGAACGAAATGATGCCACTGTTCTTCGCTGCTGGACATATGAATTATGCACGATATGGATTGTACTATCTACGTTCGATGGAAGCTTTGCCAGACGATGTGCGCAATCACTTCATCCACGGAGGGCACACCGTGCATCACAGAGATGACATGTATAACGGCATCTGGAGCGACATGGCCATTGAAAGTACACTGATGCGATGTGGTCACAGCAGGGGTGGGATGATTGGAATAACACTGCAGCCAAATACCCTAAAGACCTGGGCGTACAGTTTACATGCGTGCAATGGTATCACAAATGACTTGAATGACATGAGAGAGGTGGAACCACCCGCCCAAGAATACCACAAAGAGGAGATGCCTGCGAGAATCCAACTTAATGCAAAGGATAGGAAAGCTGTTCGAGACAAAGTTGAGCTCTGTATTGACCCACTGGACCCAGAACAACATCCAGATGGTCTCGTCAATAGTGTAACTGGCCGAATTCTCACACATGCGTCAATAAATGTTGATAAGGCATCTGAACTAGGTAAAAGTCAAATGGACTCATTTGAGAATATGTTACCAGAAGGATTCCATGACACAATCCAAAAGACAGTAGTGACTATGTCATTGACACGTAGGCATCTAAAGGTAGATGACGCTAAGGTATTTGATACAGAGACTATATATGCAAGAGCAATGGGACTGCAGTCAAGTCCACGTAGTCTAGATGCAGATAGTTTACTTGCGCATGAACTCGCACCTTATCCTACTTCCATGTTTGATACCGATGGACATTTGAGAGAAGCCAAAACGAAATCAACACTTAAGAACGCCATTAAGGTAGATGTTTCTAGCCAGCATACGGAGAACAGTGTAGATGCGTCATTTTTGGATGGATGCGCTGTGCTCTGTGTGATACATTGGCCGGCCACTGGGACTGTCCAGGATTACCTTGATCTCTTCCGAGAACACGTCCATAATCGTCTGAAAATCAGTGATGTCTACCTCGTGTTTGACAGGTATTGCACATATTTATGGAAGGGAGCATGACTGTGAGTATCTTTATATTAGCCAACTTCTGATAAAATAAAGCATAACAAACACATACTATGGCATCAGTATTATCCCATACGTACATACAATGTCATGCTCTCGTTCATTAATACATGTACATGTATATGTATGTGCCACTGTTTTCAGGATGATGGTGGAAAATCTAAGTGATTTTGTGGCATTCGGCAGGTCAAATTTAGTGATGGAATTCAGATACTAATACCAAACCTCCATATACCCAGCAATCACCACATTTAAATAGATGTTTGAAAACATTGTTAAGCCCAACCAATAATCCATCAATTAATCGATATTAAATACTACCATCTAACAGAATCTACATGTCGAACAACACTAATACTAGTATTTAAATCCAGGTACCAGAAGTGCAGTACTAAGGAGTCGACTCGGCTCGGTAGGGACAAGGGAGCCAGCAGGGTGTACACACTACGCAGTACTTCACGCTTGCCGTCACAGAAAGTCATCCTAACTGTTACTGCGAACAAAGTCCAGTTGATTGATCTCATATGTGCAGATATCGTAGCGCACAAGAATGACTTCACACTGTACAAACTAGTAGTGACAGGTAGTGATCCAGTCCCAGTAGAAGTTAACAATGGGTTAGCTATCAGTCGACATGATATGGCCACTACACATGAAGAAGGATACACTATCGTGGTACAGCAGGTTTCCAGTGTTGCTGCCAAGACATCTCTTGTAATAGCCGATGACACAGACATATTTGTGTTGCTGTTACATTTCTATCATAGCGGTAATATAACTGGTAAAGTCACAAAAGCGCTAATATCTGGTTTATATCCACTCAGTTCACTAGGCGACTCCGTCGCACGTCTGTCAGATGTAGTTAACCAAGCGACATAATTTGTTCTAGCATGTTATGGCCAGTCTCGATGCAAGTCCATGACCGAAGCACGCCAGAAATCTTGGTCATCCAAAGTCGGTAAAAGTGTCGCTTCCGCACCAAAACTGGCTGCGCTACCACCAACAAATGAAGCATTCAGAGCAAATGTCGCCCGAGCCCACCTACAAGTTGTAGTTTGGAGAAGCGCCATGCAGCCGGATCCCCCAACGTTAGATCCTGCTGAATACGGATGGTGCAGGGATCAGACACATAACTCACTTTCTCCTGTGACCATTCCAGATGATATACCACAGCCCCTGTAGATCTATTGAAGCTTATCAAATGTTCTTGTGCAAGTCACATGCCATGTAAATCACAAAAATGTGGCTGCAACAGTTCTAACCTCTCGTGTACTGTGTTCTGTGCATGCCAAGGAGGGGAGACGTGTCTAAATGAACGGACAAAACAGGTTCATGAGGCAGAAGATGATGATGAGTGAACTTATACCTCCAATCATTTGGGAGTGACACAACCTTTTACAGTACAATATGCTGTAAGCATTTATATGTGTGTATTAAGATAGCATATTACATTTGTGTTCCAGAAGTTCACTGTGTATCGTAAGATACAAAGATAAAATCACAGTACTTTCATATTATCATTATTTACATGGCATATAATGCAAATACATGTACATCAGTTCAAAAACCCATTCAAAATGCCAGTTGACAGAATTAACATTAACCTGCAAAAAATAGAGACAATAATGTCATTTATGGCGGCCATTTAGGAAGTAATTCATCACGGAGACCATTAAATTGTGAAATAATGTCAGATTTGTATTCCACGACCCCAGAAACATAAATATATAACCCAATATCAGCATTCTACCGTACTTAGAACAACAGTTATGACGAAATCTAGATTCGCGATTTATGCGGCGGCCATCTTGGCGGCCATCTTGAATTTCTGGAATTGCTCAAGGGTGAGAGTTTCACATCATGCGGGATCTCTTTATACACATCCCAACCATTAATTATCAACAATAAAAACAACTTTAACCGAGAATTTTGGGTCACCACCTGCCGCTGCCAGACTATATGGCCTAGTATGTATGTAAGACAGTGGACGGTGGCCATCTTGGATGTACAGGTCCAAACTAAAAAAAAAAAACCATACCAGTAGTTTTGGCATGTTATAATTTTTGGGAAACGACACCTCATTTGTGTTTTTTGCTTATCTCATTACAGAGATAATGCA
>CM055269.1:58504645-58664081 GCA_029237695.1 Conchocele bisecta
GAGATAATGCATTTTATATATTCCAAAATGGTGTTAGCGGTCATTTTGAATTTTGTGCTCTAAAAAGTTTTCCCATCATTTTTGAAAAATACATAGAAGCTATTGTTTTCCTAAAATGGTTCAAATTGACAAATCAACAATAAAAAAGGAAACATTGGGGTGAGCACCACGAAACCTTCGCAAAATATTATCACAGCTTTTTAGTTTTTAGAATCGTATCATTATTTTTAGAATTTTTTCACACATCTATATTTTATGACGCCACATTTAACTTATTGCCGAACGTGTATCGTGAAATGTTTTGTTTTGGTACTGATTTAAAATCAATTTTGGCAAATAGGCGCCACCCATAGTCAAACACCTGATAAGCATCTGCGTTTAATTCACCTACAATGTATTTCCATCAGCCAATGACCCCTACACGCTCTTAAAACGCTAATACTCACTAGTTATGGTGATTGTTTTGCTTGGACGGGAATAAATGCATCATATTGCGACAAGTTGATTGTGCTCTTGCGTGTTTGTGGGTGATACAGAACTGAGCTAGTGGGAAATTATTCACAATATCATCAACGATGAAAATGTGATACCTGGTCCAATGGTAAATAACCATGACCTCCACATTTGTTATTTTTCAAAAGTGAATAGTCTTGCAATAATTACTGCATTATATTTCTCAATCGCTCCGTAATACGTTAATTATTTAGAAAATATTTTTGTTGAGTGAATACATTTGCGGCCATGACTGGAGAAATGGGGCGTATGGGTTTTGCGGCCAGTGTAGATCCATATCAGTCTGATCAGGAACTGCACTGTTCGCCGTTCATTCAATGAAACACAAGCCATGCATGCTGTTTGATCAGGAGCTACACGGGTCATAACTTCCAAAATTCCCATTCCTCCAGTCACAGCCACGTTTGTGTTTCATTAGTCTTCACAGAACAAATTTATGGGGTAAATCTCATCATTTAGCCGATTCCCGTGGGAACGCTATCGACATTGGTGACCAGTGTAAACCCAGATCAGCCAGCGTATTTGCGCTGTCTGATCTGGGTCTACACCTTTCGTCATCCGAAATAATATGGATATTTGCGAACATCCTATAATACACACTTGCAATATATCCTGATACAACTGGCGAATTATCCAGGTTGACAAGAACCACACTAATTCACACACCAACATGATAATATCCGGCTGCCATTTATGACACAACAAAAATGGGCCCATTGTGTTTGACGACAGCGTAGCTGCTGATCAGGTAGAGCACACAAACAGCTTGATGTTTTATATTCGAATTTACTATGTCGTTAGTGGCAGCAGGACTGCTATAATAATACAATTAGAGCAACATCCAACTGCGTGAATTCACATGCTGATGCGGGGTTCACGTTGGTCACGGTCACAGCGGTGTTGTGCCCGCAGACGGCACCATATGCTACATTGATACAAACGACGGTCGCCCGCAGACAATTCCCTGTAACGGTGGATAAATTACTGGACTCGGCAATCCAGCAATACATGATGGAGAGAGCTCGCTACCTGCCACCGCTACAACAGGGTAAGTCCGAACATGTCGGAATAAATTCCACTTACATTTGTTTATTATGTACATGATGTACCGCGAAAACAGTCGGGTGCACATATGAGACACGCCTTGTGACTTTGTACCTTCGGGAATCTGCGTCACTTCATGAAATACGTTTATAAAATATACAATATTTTCCGTAAATGGCATCAAAAGTTGACAAAATATGTACGAAGCAATTAACTTTGAATCAAAGGATTAAGGATGATCATGTATAGAACGGATCCTTAAGAAAATATATATAGTCAATGGCATCCAGTTAAGCATAATTTAAGTATCATTGTTTACAAGGTTATGTGAACATATTCGGTGAACGATTATGCACTTGGTGTCGTGTAAACTGTATGCCAGTTTGAAAGTTAGAATATTTAAGTAGGTCGGTCATAAAAACATGAAGGTATATATGTATTTTGTACATAAATCCGAAATTCAAGAAATCGTCTGAAATGTAAGTTAAAGGTAACAAATAAACAAACAAATGGCAGAAATTAGCTTTCATTTGATTAAGCATGTTCAAACGAGCAGTGTGATTCAACATAGTTTACTAAAACGCGCATTAGTATTGTGTACTGGAGTTCGTAGTATTTTACATAAGCGCGTAGCATCAACATGCAACCAAAAAAACCCAAAGATTTCATAAACACATTTAATTAATAAACGTAACACTGACATAATAATCTAATTGCAGAGACCATCTTGATTGTGTTACGGAAAAATGCTGTCTTCCCGCCAACATCAATGTTTTTCTATTTCAATATATTTCATGTACAGGGGTGAAGAAAATACGGACACAATGAAGCCTGTTTCCGCGTTAAAAGATGTGATGTGTTGAATGTCAGCTCCACATATTAGAACTACGGACACGCTGATAATGCAACGTTAACTACAATTATGGTACTCGTCGGGTATTGGATGCTCTTGATTATATTTTGTGGAAGTCAACACGCCTCAGCCAACAACGTATCCGCGCTTGTAGAAGTCTACACAAATCTCCGTCTGCAGGCTGGGTGTGATGTTGACCTGTGTTCGGATACACGCACAGACGCCACTCCACATACCTTCCCGCCAGCAACGTGTTGTTCCGGATGTTCATGCACAGCAAGCTGCGCACGCAATGGCGATTGCTGTCCCGACATGCTCCAGACATTTCCCCACGCGGACCAGTATCCGACAGGAGGAGTATACGGTTGTATTTATCGACGACATAAATTCACGAATATGCGTTTTGATGGGGTTATGGTTGTGTCAAAATGTGATATGGAATATTTGGATTTGGTTATCGATCGGCGGTGTACATTTTCAGGTTATGAAACTTGGAACAAAAACATAGAATCGTATGTTCCAGTTGTGGACGCGCAGACGAACGAGACTTTTCGGAACTATTTTTGTGCCAAGTGTAACTTTGTACCTGACGACCGTATTGTCCAATGGGATGTGGCGATTGAATGCATAGATGGAGCTGTGTTCATGCCAATGGATACTGACTCTCTCATTGATGATATCGCCACAGTCAACGATTGTGACATCGTGTATAAGCCTCCAGTCGGTTACCCCACCCCAGAACAATGCAACACACGGTTGATTTCTAGCTGTAATGAAACCGGCAACTGGCGGACGTATGACCAATTCTTGGTTGAAGCATGCTCGGCGTTCAGAGCAATATTCTACTACACGTATGCCAATATCTTCTGCTACATGTGTAACACAGAAGATATTTCGGTTGGCGACATAGAATGTCTTGGGTCTGGCTTGGGAACGGGCGACAGTTGGATCCCTTCGTTTTCCCTGCTACTCGACTTCCGGTCGTCACCGAAGAGTATTGATTCCGACTCTCAGTGCTCCGGTGGATTTGAATACGACTATTATAAGGTTCGTGTGTACATTGAGGAGCTTACATGGGTGAAGATTTAATATGATACTGTCATATGAATAACACGAGGATATGTTGACTGTCTTGTGAATTCAGTCAACGAGTAATGACTATCATATAAATCATCACAAATGCTATATTTTGTGTATTGTATAACACATCATCATACGTTGAAACTCTATTGATCACATAACATGTTTTCTGAAGCAAACTCATATACATATTTATTATGAATTTAACACACTGTGTTAATACACAGTGCAGTGAGCTGAGAAACCCCATTCAATTGTATATAATATAGAACACATAAGACCAGTGTATTTTCATACATATATGTATATATTAATCTGACTACGTTTTTACATACAAACGCGCAATGTCTTTTATGTTGTTTGAATTTGTCATGATGGGACTATTTCTTTCTCTGTGCTAAATCGGTGGGGTTTTCTCGAGGGGCGTCCGTTGTATGTGTTCTATTATTACATCTATAGCGTCTACCATTTGGGACCGTTCATCGATGATTGTGGAGTGCATGATTGTACCGCGTTGCAGGCTCCTCGATCACCACTGTGCGCGTCCCATGTTACATGTATTAGCATAGTGTATTGCGTGTTCAATTCGTTTGTATTGCCTTCGAGTACATTGTTCTATAATTCCAGAACAAAAATATTTACATGATTCCCTAACATTTGATTGGCCCGTAGCAAGACTCTGTCCAAAGTTTATATCCCAGTAAACTCCCACGCCGAACTACTTTCCGTAACCGTGAGGCGCAGTTAAAATAATTCTTAAGAAAACGGAAAATAAACATATTTTCTTGATTAATTTATTTCAAATGCTGGAATTATAAGGAATGAATGGCCTTTTTGTGGAATTTATCGGGGATATAAACTTTGAAAAGTCGCGGGAATACTGGACGAAGGCCGGAACAAGTCGCGGGAATACTGGACAAGGCCTTCCGGCCTTCGTCCAGTATTCCCGCGACTTTTCCAAGTTTATACCCCGATAAATTCCACAAAAAGGCCATTCATTCCTATAGTATTTTTCAAGCTGGCTGCAACTTCCCGTTGCCTGTTGTTACTGTATGTGCTCTCAGGTTGATAACATGGATGAACAAATGGTGAAACAATCCTAATTATGTTTAGAAACCAGCAGAAAGTCAGACAAATAAAAGTTGCCATGAAAACAAAACATCGCTTCTAAAGACCCATGAAGACTGAATAGATATTTAAAGGCGATTTTGTTTTGTTTTCATGCCCATTTTTATCTTTATGACTTTCTGCTGGTTTCTAAATATAATTAGGATTTGTTTAACCATTTTACCATCCTTGCCACGCTTTATCTTCCCGTGTATGAGATAAGCCATGTGATTTTGTACCTAAGAAGATTTGCTATTGTTCATGAAAACTATTTACAAATGTTATATGAGTATATGTTGAATATGCAATGAGATGAATATATCTCACTTTAAAAATATATATCGGGTGAGTCTAAAATTTCCCAAATTGTATATATATTATCGTGATAAATCAAACACGTTACAAATGAAAAAATATGCAATATGGTGGGTAGAAATGTACACTATCGGTAGAGTTCAAATTGATGTTAATCGTACCAACTTATATGCATGATGTAACTTCACACAATGATCGATCGGACCACCATCCTCTTCTACCACAGTACGCAGACGTTTCTTCCATGAAATACCGCTTCTGATCTCATCCAATGTCACTTCCTTCCAACATCTCTGAATCTCTGCTTTGAGTTCCGCTTCAGTGTACTTATACTGTCGACGACTTTAAACGTTCTCACTAAGCATCCTACAAATAAGATTGTGTTGCCCTGCTGGTATGTGATGGTGTACCATCCTGCTGGAACACGTATTCATCATTTGGGTATAGACGCGGACAGTCACGTAACAAACCCCTCTCTAAATACGAAATGTACCTATCACTGTTCACTTTCACCTTCTCCGTGTTGATAAAGTGAATATTCGTCTTTCCATGCCAGGAGACACTGTCCGAAACCATCAGCTTCTTGGAGAACCTACATGTATCATAGTAAAGGCATACTTTGTGTAATATTTCATTTTGGCACTGAATATATCATGCCGGGACCACAGGTTAGCCGGCAGAGAAAATCTGCTAGAGTATTGCATCAATGATATTGTCTGTTCCAGCCTGAAATATTGCGTGATTAGTCATTTGTAATAATGTTCGGTCTATCATGATCGAATTGATAGGAGTTATAGACAATATTCTGAACTATCACTCTGTGAAATTGCAAATGTCTTCATAAAAAGGTATCTGAGTAACAGGAACTTAAATCTGGGAACGTTTTTTATGAATCACCCGATATAGTGGAAATACTTGGGCATCCAGGGAGTCACGTGATGTCCGATTTAGAGAGGTTCAGTTGCAGCTTTATTTGAAACTAACGTCTTCAATCCTGGGGAGGTGGGCACATGGACGGGTATGAGAGCTAGTACCTGTCTGGATTGTACACCATATAACTCCATTAATTGTGGCCATGACTGGCGATATGGGGCTTACGGGGTTTTGCGATCAGTGCAGATCCAGTGCATCCGCACAGTCTGATCAGGATCTGCACAGTTCGCCATTCCATCAATTAAACACATGTCATGCTTTTAACATGCAATATAGGTCGTTACCAGGTTATACGAGTGTGCCATATGATCAGGTGCCACACTGGTCGCATTTCTCCAGTCAAGGTCACATTTGAGACGAAAAGTCATGTACCTAAGTAGATGGTCGATATCTCATGATTTCTTTTTACAAAATGTACGATATTTTCAGTAAATGATATTAATAAATACCATTCCGCATTTGCTATGAACATCTCGTAAACCTCCGATGTCATTTACAGAAAATATCACAGTTTCGGTAAATACTTTTCTTAAAATGTGGCACATCTTCTTGGGTACAAAATAACGTAGCTGGTCTCATGTATAGGTCCGTTGTAATGAACTACAATAGAACATCTCTAAAGCGGACACAGAGATAGGTTAGTTGTGCTGAATTTTGATAGCGTTAATTACCCTTTATCTCCGATGTTAATGTCTGTTCATGATCACAAACCACTCACGTGTGTCTTGAAGTAGTCATCTGCCTGTTTTTACAGTGGAACCTTTCTAAACCCGACACTCTGGGGACCTCCCATGGTGTCCGGTTTAGAGAGTTCCCACTGTACATGCATCCACAGGCCCTAAATGATACTCTCCTGTGTCGATGGGCCGTTATGCACAATTGAATTCCTCCACAGGGGCAGTGCCGTGAAGTGGTGTGCGCAGACAGGATGGTGTACGACAACGGTACGTGTCGCAGTCTGTTCGTCAACACGCCCATAGGAACATGCTATGAAATGTTCATCAAGATATCTCCAATTGACCGCCATATATCACCCACTAGCGCGGATTTCAAAACTGCGCTGATGGCCTTTACACTGGAGATTATGGACAGAGACGATGTATTTTCGGTCTATGATATCCACGCGCCAGTGATGCCGGCGGATAGCGACCAGACTGAGACAATATATGATACATATTACATACTGCATGTGGAATTCATCGGTAAAAACGCCATTGCACTAGCAATGGACATTATAGAGTTGGACAATACTAGAGCAAATGTATCAGTTACTGCATGGTATGAAACTGTTGATGTATTACTGCAAATTACGTCATACGAAGTTTTCAGGAATTTCCAGAATGGCCAAAGTACCGAGCATGTACTTTGGCAGAGTTGGGGAAACGACACGGATCGGCTTTTTACAATTACGTCAGACGTGTTGCCGATTTTTTGTCCGACTAGCAGGCTATTGCTGACGAAGGTATCTTCGTGTCCAATGGTCGCATTGAATCTTTCGGAATTTGTATTCGATGAACGCCATACAGGGATATACCTTGTCGCCTTAGATTTACTTTTCAGACCGGGAACATTCACGTACGATGTTCACACCTCGATATTAGAGGTATGTGTTTCTGACTATATTGAATGGACAAAGGCGAAGTATGGAGTAGCTAAAACCAGTAATACAAACAACGCAGTGTCTGAAGTAATGACGTTGGTGTGCTCCACCATATCTATAGTATGCTTAGTTATAGTCGTTGTGACGTACTTGCTATATCCTGGCCTACGTTCACAGCCGGGAATGAACAACATGGCGATGTCTCTTTGTTTGCTATTGGCACAGACGTTATTTATCTTTGGTGTAGAAAGGTCAGAACTGGGAATCATGTGTATTGTGATTGGTGGGTTCATACACTTCCTGTTTTTGTCCGTTATTTTCTGGATGGGCATTTGTTCGGTACATATGTTCCGGGTTTTTAGAAGTATGACTTTCCATAAAGAAAGCGGGTCAGTTGTAAAAACCACATCTATTTATACCGCCGCCGTGTTTGTATTGTCAGCGGTGTGTGTAGTAGTGAACATGGCTGTGTCAAACATTCGAAGTTCTGGATCAGATTATGGTTACGGTGGGACTGAATCCAATTGTTACATTTCGTCTGCCGTTATGATTGGCTACACAATCACACTGCCGGCTGGACTGGTTGTCGCTGTAAACATTTTCATGTTTCTGAGCGTTGTTGTCAGAATCAACAGAATGCCTGTTGTCCAGTCTAGCACAATGCAGAACCGTAGATACTTCTCCATTTATGTTAGGCTGTCCACCGTTACTGGGACTGCGTGGTTATCGGTTATTCCATATTTGTTTACAAACAGTAAGGTATTCGAGTACATCAGCATAGTACTCACGTCTTCACAGGGGGTATTTATTTTCGTCGCTTTCATTTTCAACAGGCGGGTTTTTAACCTTTATAAAACTAGTTTGGGACTGAATGTAAACGTGGCGCATTCGACGTCCAGGCAACTGACGACGCACATGGCACAGACCAGAATACAACAAGCCTAACAGACACAGATCAGACAAGCCATGTGATTTTGTAATTTAGAAGATGCGCGATGTCTCATGAAAACATACAAAATTTACGATTTTTTTTCGTAAATGACATCGAAAGTTGCATAGAATATAATTCCGCATTTGCTATTAAAATGTTTGCCGACTTTCGACGTCATTTGCAAAAAATATCACAGTTTCTGTAAATATTTTTCATGAAAACATCACACATCTTCTTACGTACAAAATCAGATAAGTTGTCCCATATGTGATGACGGCGACACTGTATGAAAGTAACAATATACATGTACTAGAGAATAGTCGATGGAGCGCCGGGAATCAAATAAAAAATCGAAATTCACTTTGCGCATCAACACACCATAATGAAGCTACATACAAAACAGCAACATATACATTGGGAACAAAAAACACCACAAAACAGGGCGCCGTTGTCCATATGACATATTTCACAAGGGAGTGTATCATCCCACAGCATCCTAGTCCCCGGGATGAAGCCTAAACTAATTACCTGATCCGGACTGCCTGTTTGCACGCCCGACCATGGAACGTGGGTGTGCGCTTTGATAATGGACGCTTGGCCGCCGAATCCAGACACATGGTGCACTCCTAACCTCACTTCACAACAAAAACGACCGTGCCTTCCGAGTCCCTCAATTGTCACCAAAAGAGCATCATACTACACATAAATAGACCCGCAAACAATAATACCCAACAATAGGGCCACTGGCGGGCCTCAACACATAATTCAAACATGAACTTAGTGCCCGTATCAATGCAATCGAGGCCACCCAATGGGGCCGCCGTCAATGATCTGCCTGCGCATTTTGCCTCTGGGTCCTTAAGCCCGCGAACTGGTTCTACCCAGCATGCACAGACACAAAATCCCATTCGGCCCAAATTGTTATTCCGCCTTTTGCGGACGGCGTGCAAGTCCATAGAGACAGTGCGGCCGTTAAACGTAAGCAAACTGAACTGAACGGCTTAAACGTTGTACTTATCACAAGAAAACGTGACAGACGGACAAACGGACAGACATAACGACACCTGTGACGAAGACAATATACACATTTTATCCTGTCAACACAGTGCGTATGTGCCGTGAAACACGGTGCCGTGAAACATTTTTGATATCCTGTCAATACGATTTGGAGATGCGGCTGGGATAATTTTTTTGCATTTTAGAGCTATTTGTAATGTTGACGGGATAAATAGAATAGTAGGTTAGTGCCGTGAATGGGAAAATATCTGGCGCGGCACGGAAACGGGATGTGCTCGGCATAGCCTCGCCCATCCCGTTTCCTAAGCCTTGCCAGATATTTTTCCCATTCACGGCACTAACCTACTATTCTCTATTTATTCTTCAAAATAGGTAATACGAAAATACGAAATAGGTATCTACATAAACATTTACTGTCGTGCAATGGCACTAATGTCATAACAAACGTACTTTGGTTCTCAGACACGGGGATTCTTTTCAAGTTGCCCGTTAGACGTGAACAATCACTAGATTTTCTTCGTCAGACATTATGGCATTGAACATATTTTTGCATGGTAGTGTTTTTTTATTAATCATGTCGCGAATTTACAGTACGATTTTATTTCTCCATGACGATACAATGCTTGACGTGCAGAGATTATTCTGACGCGGCCATATCTGGAAACAAAAGTAATTGTTACGACCCGAGGTCATCAGTATTCACGTTTATGAACCACTGGTGTTGTTGCGGCGCAAATGAGATGGTGGTGCATGTAAGTTCATGTCGCCTTCCTGCGCGAGTTGACAGGGTCCAATCCGTTCCCGATCCGTTCCCGTTCCCGATCTTGTTTAATACGGACACGTCAGATGGATAGTTATATTATATGCCATATTATATTGTAGTGGTACGTACTGTATGAGACACATCATGTTATTTTGTACCAAATAATATCTCGTGAAAAATATACAAAATTTACTATGTATCATAAAGCCCCTACGCACATACCATGCATAACTGCTGGTGACAGATGCAATGTTATAAAAATGCCGGTGTTATTCTCTACATAATTTCTCATGAACTCTGTCACCGTAAATATATGGCTGTAACTGGAGAAATGGGGCTTATGGGTCTGATCAGGATATGCACTGTTCACAATTCCATCAATGAAACAGTCGGCATGCTTCTAGCAGGCATTATTATTAGCCGATCTATTTATAGATCGGCTAATATATTGGTCATCCATCGAATTCTGAAAAATTTTGTAGCAACCCTTTTCTCCGCTATTCGGTAATCTACGAACGCGAATTTTGCTGTATCACTTCCAAATTGCATCAACCGATAAAGTTTGCATTTTTGGCAATTATCTCCGTTTAAAACTTTAAATATAGCCAAATAACACAATTTTGAATACGTAATGAGCTGAACGCCGGAAGAGATTGAACCCGGAAGTTGTTGTTGTTGAAGTCCATAGTTGGCTCTAATGGCCATATACGCCAACATACGCCGATTATTGGGCTAATTTAAAGCTTTTATTTATTAAACAGAACAAGTTTCAGCCACTTATAATCGCGTAAAATGTGTTTATTCTGCTAATTTATAATCGATCTCTGCTCAAAATCTCCTCCGATCCCGTATGCGCGTCATTTGACGCTAGTTAATATTCACAAAATTTTCCACCAATCAAAACGAAGAATTGTCCTTCATAGCGAACTTTGATTTGTTTACGTATCATGCAGGGATGACAGGGATGCATCCAGCACGCGCGATTGCGGCAATCCCCCTTAATTATTGTCAATGCCGCAAATTATTGATTGTCTTGCGCCCGACATCGCACAAAAAATCACGGATGGGCCCCTTTTTAAATGACCAGTGCGCACATTAAAAAAACGTAATTGACTATTTAAACGCGCTGCGTATTTAAATCATTGGAAGGCGTGCAGTTCAATCGAGTTTGTGCGGCCGTTGAACGTAAGCTTCGAGTCGATGTAAACCATTTAAATCGATAAACAAGGGATAAACAAGTGACAACGTTATCAAGGCCAATCTGGGCATGTGCCTGAATACGCAGGAGCTTGCGTCTATTTTTAGATGGCACTGTAACCGCTAGCTCCGGTAGCTCCGCCCACTCGCGTGCTGCCACAGAATTCGGACAAACACACAGTGACTACAACTTTGTGTATTGCGGAGTGTAATCTGTAGATAAATAGAGCATACAGTACAGTTGTTACGCTCGAATATTTCGCAACATAATGGTGACAACAAAACATTGCAGCTATGGTGGTTCACGAACCCTGAAACCCGGTGAAGACAAATACTTTATTGGATGGATTTGGGAACGGGTTTCCAAAACCTGCACAAAATCGAGAAAAATGTCAACGCTGGGTACAGAACTGTGGTCGAAAATAGTTTACCATTGACAATGTTACCAGAGACACCTACATATGTTCGATGCACTTTACCCTGATTTGATCGGCTAATAACATCATGCTCTGCATGACTTTTCATTATATCGTTATCAGGCTACATGAGTGAGCTGTTTGACCAGGAGCTACACTGGGCACAAATCCCTTAAGCCAGTCACAGCCACATATGGGCCCCGGAGCTGGTATTACATCCTGTATCGCATAGTTGTGTTTCGATGATATTGATATGCAAACAGTAACATATACTTAGCCAGGTTATAATTCAGTCTCCCATCCGAGTATCGATTGTCCATGTCCTGTCGAACAGGTAGTCATTACATCTGTAGCCGATTTCATCAACATTGCAAAGCATACTTATCTAGCAAAGTATACTTTGAGGGAGTAATCATTTATTTGTCCCGAAATGCATTATTTCATATAGAACAAACGACTGCATATATTTGATGATTAAAAGTATGCAGAATTATTATACTGAATGTATTACATTATCATGGCTGTGATAATGTAATAAATTCAGTATAATAAAAAATAATACATTTATCATTAAATTGCAAATTTCTCCCTCAAAGTATACTTTGCTAGGTAAGTATGCTTTGCAATTTTGATGAAATAGGCTACTGACCACGAAAATCAGACATCGTGTAGAATGCAATGCCACAGGAGCTCTAAGTTTTGTCCCAGGTGGAAGACTCAAACCTGTGACACAAACAAAAATGCCCATTACAAAAAAATCCATAATGTATTTTTTTTGTAATGGGCATTTATTTTGTCCGAGGCTTTCATAATGGATTTTTTTTTTATAATAGGCATTTTTTGGTGTCACAGGTCCGAGTCTTCCATGATGGATTTTTTTTGTAATTGGGCATTTATTTTGTGTCACAGATCCGAGTCTTACACCTGTGAGTTTTGTGTCAACACTAGACACTATTTACGGACAATGCTGTATTTCCTCGAAATTACTATCAGCGAAAAACTATGGAACGCCAAATCTACATAAATGTAAATAATTAATGCTAGCTCTAAATATATAATTCTTGTTCTAATTATTCAGAGCTAGCAATAATTATTTCAGTTTATGTAGATTTGGCGTTCCATAAAAAACAGTGTAGTGTAGATAAAATATCTGCCACAATATGAGGATGTGATTGTTCATGAAATATATTTACAGAAACTGTGAAATTTTCTGTAAATAACGTCGAAAGATAACTAAATTTTCAATATCAAATGAGCATTTGCTTTAAAGATTTAGTCAACTTTCGACGTCATTTACGGAAAATATCGTAAGATGTGTAATTATAACACATGTTTTAGGTACAAATCACAAGGTGTGTCTCAATTATTCGTTGGCAAATCACGTGCTTTGTGTTGACTGAATGCCGCCATGGTACCTACAAGTATAACTGTCTATAAGTAAGTAAATGATTTATTATAGTGACAATTCTAGTAACATGTGCATGCATTATAACAAACAAAACAACTCTAGTGATGAAAACACCCGGCCCTATGGACCAATACGTCACAGTTAATGATGAATGTATTATGTATCGCATTATTGGTAATATATGTACATGCTTTAAATACAATTAACAACGGTGCATTGATTTCAAGCTCCTTGTACAGGTTCAGAGCTACGGAGCCCCGTAGGGGACATGGATTCTTTAACAATTTGTTCCCTCAAATTAGCAATTCGTTCCCACGAAATAAACAATTCGTTCCCTCAATTTAACAATTCGTTCCCTAGAATTAACAATTCGTACAAATCGTTCCCTCGAATTAACAATTCGTTCCCACGAGATGACAATTCGTTCCCTCCATTTATCAATTCGTTCCCACGAATTAACAATTCGTTCCCACGATATAACAATTCGTTCCCACGTATTAACAATTCATTCCCGTGAACAACGAATTGTTATTTCGTCGGAACGAATTAATAAACAAATGAAGTCTACATCCCCTGCGGGGCTCCGTATCATGCAACGTGTACACCCTGCAGCGAATGTAATTCAGTGATTAGTAACTCTGGCACTTAATCCTGGAACCCTACCACGTGGCACCTCGCATTCAGGATCAGAATAATTGTTCCGCTGCAGGTTCCACATGTCCGTAAGCCCTGATTAGCATGTACTGATACGAAGGCCGATGCAAGATAACACTGGTCGTAACACATCAATGGCTCATTGTTCATGACGCCTCGTGGACACAGTACAAGCTTAATATATGTATGTATAGAACTGTCTTGTAGTTCCGTGTTACATTTTGGTTAACCAACGAGAAAAGTTATAAATGACAGGAACAGAGCTGAAAGGCATCCTCTGTGCGGGATGGCTCAAGGCACAGTCTCGGACAGTATTGCCTGTGCTGACTATAATTATTTATGTTCTATCTGATGCAGCTACAGTCATATAGATACATATAAGCAGTTACGTAGATGTAAGTAGACTGTTGTGCAAGTAGCGACCGTTCATGTTTTTGTAAATTTAATAAAACGTAGTCCTTTAAAACGAACTGATCCGTGTAGTTTCGGCGTAGTCTGACCATTTACCGTTGTAGTATTCTGTAATCTTGCCCCCTGGTACTTTTTGTATACATAAACGATGTGTTCTGTTCTGTTCTGTTCTGTAAGTCTACTGTCACTCGACTCAGTGAACGAGTCAATCATAATCGTTTTAATATCGCCAGTCACCAGTATGTATACACACTAGAATGGCATGTCACCAGTATGTATACAAACCAGTATGGGATGTCATCAGTATGTATAAAAGCAGTATGGCATGTCATCCGTATGTATACACAGCAGTACGTCATGTGTATCGATATTGGTGACAGGTCATACTGGTGTGTATCCGTACTAGTTGCATGTCATACTACTGTGTCTTCATACTGCTGACTGGCCACACTGGTGTGTATACCTGCTGGTGGCATGCCATACTGGTGTGTATTCATACTGGTAACTGGCCATACTGCTGTGTATACATACTGGTGAGAGGCCATACTATTGTCTCTACATACTGGCATACGTGTGACCTGCCATACTGCTGCGTTTACATACTTGTCACACATGATACTGCTTTTTATACATATTGGTGACATGCCGTACTGGTTTGTACATATACTGGTGACATGTCATACGTCTGTGTATATGTTGGTGATATGTCAAACTTCTGTGTATACATATTGGTGACATGCCATACCGGTGTATATACATACTGGTGAGGGGCCATACTGGTGTGGCTTCATACTGGTGACAGTCAATACTGTTGTGTGTGCATACGTGACACGCCATATACATGTATATTTATATACATACTGGTGATTGTCATGTGTTTCAAATTGTCAATCTGTTGGCTATGCGTAAAACCCCATACGGGTGCACTATAATGCAGGATTGGTGTATCACAATTGTAGTAAAGTTTTTCATATGAGCGGAAACCAAAGCACTTCATGTTTTCGATTTTCGATATAATACCACCAATAGCGCTTCCTGCAACTTTGGCCATAATCATTGCCTCACTATGTACCGAGTCGATCAATTTCACGTGAAAAATCACCCCTAAGTATTTGTATTGTTCAACCGTTTCTAAGTGTGTATTACCTACATTAAGCTCATAATTAGTCCTGATAGTACGACCTTTTCGGAAATGTACACACATTGAGTCATTAGTGTTGTCACAGGTGAGTCTAGCGTGTCTTGGATGGTCAATTATTGTTTGTATATACATGTAACACATTTGTAAACAATGTACAAAATGCGCCGGCTGAAGATTATGTATATTTAGAAAGGTACAAAAGTAGCATTCGCCACCGTTGGATGAAAATCTCACACAAAGTCGTAAATTCATACTCGCCTATACGACGTGTTACAGCGTGTCGAAACCGCTGTTTTCGGTGGGTTTTCGGCATATATTTTACAGTTGCTAATACATAAATCTCAAGGATTTCGAGTGTAAACTGTACCAGAAACGCGTCACACTAACCTAAATTCGCTTATTTTTAAATCAAACACACTAACTTCCTCATTATCAATACATATTAGCCGCCATCTTTCAACATAGTTCAATCACGTGCACACGGTGGTTTGGTTGGTTACTGGAGACTGCCGTCATTTCCATTAGCAAACTAAATCACTGCGTGTCACGTGATTCAATATTATCAAATATTTTTTAATTATTTATACTAATTAAATGTTCGACAGATTACAAAATATGATCATTGAACATCAAAAGGTAAATACAGAGAATAAATAGAAATGTCCTTTACCATTTTAAGGAAACACGGTTATCGGTTTTGTGACGCTTACTTTAGCATGTTTAGCACATGCCCATGATCATGTTACGGTCAAATGCCTCGGCAGGCGCGACACGCTTCCGTGACGGAATTATTGTATTTTATCTGATTACAATTGTACACGGGGAAAAGGTTGATCACTACCTATATTGGCTGTAAACACCATACTGGTCCATTTGGTGAATGTCGGTAACAATACGTGTTAACGTCGTCGTACTATAGTTTACGTTATTTTGACGGTTGCACGTTACACGTTGATGTAGCTATATCAGACGTCGCGTCATGTAGAATACAATAGTAGAAACCATTACTGGGCATCTATAATACAACCTTACCGTATGCCAATATAAACTAGTGCAACTGTACTAAGATCTCTGGGTGTGATTCATGTCCTGATTGTTACACCTTCTCCAGTTGTACGTAACGTCGACGAAGTATGCGATACGGTCGGTCTCTTCATAACCAGGTTTTTATAGAGGTTAAACACACGCTTGTTGACAATGAAAGCCACAAATATATACACACCCTGTGACGATGTTAGTATTATGCTGATGTATTCAAATACTATATTGTCAGTTACAAAGTATGGCACAACCGATAACCACGCGATACCAGTAATGGTAGAAAGTCTGACATACACAGTGAAGTATCGGCGGTTTTCCACGGTGCTAGACTGGACAACGGGCATTGTGCTGATACTGTAAACGACACACATGAACAAGGTGCAATTACAAACGACGACCAGTCCAGCCGGAAGTGTGATCGTGTAACCAATCATCGCGGCCGAGGAGATGTAGCACATGGAATCAATCACGCCATAACCGTAATCTGAACCGGAACTTCGAATGCAGGTCACGGCAATGTTGGCTGCTACTGGGACGGCAGACGAAATACACACGATAGCTGTGTAAATAGCGGTAGTGGTTCGAATTGGTCCTACTGGTTTGGAAGAGGGCAGCTTTCTAAAAACCCGGAACATGTGCACACAACAGATGCCCATCCAGAAAATGACAGTCAAAAACAAGAAGTGTATCATCCCGCCAATTATGCTACACCCAACACCAGTATCCGTTCTGTTGCCACCAACAATCAACAACGTCTGAGACAGGAGCAGAGAAATCGACAGCGCCATGTTGTTGACTCCTGGTTGTGTTCTCAGGGATGAGAACATCCCGTAACTGACAAGGACTACAATTAAGCAAACTATGGATGTGATCGAACAAGATAATGCTAACAAACTGTATATTGTGTCGTTAGTGCGGATCAAACGGTTTACGCCGTATTTCACTTCAGTCAGCGGTATATAATCGGACACGCACACCGATAATTGCTTCGTCTCTGTGTCGTATTCGAACGAACCAAGATGCAAATGTAGCTCTAATTCATTAAAATATAGTCCTCTCTGATTCCTCTCAAATGCAAACTTAGTTATATTCAGTGCTATCTGTGGACATACACTCATCTTTGTTAGGACGAACGTATCCACTTCGCACATAAACCATATATAGTCCCCAGCAATCCTCGGAAGGAAGTCACTAGTCCAGTGTTGCCAAATAGCAGGACCAGTGTGACCGTTATCACCAAACGGTAGCGGTACAACTTCATAGGGCTCGACGTTCACAGCCACCGTCACCGTGACGTTCCATGCAGACACCGGTATGTTTATGCTGGTGTTATCTAGCTTTATCAAGTCCTCGGCCAGGTGACGACTGCGGTTACCGGACACCTGCACATGCAGTACGTGATGCACAACTGAGTCGATAGGATCAGTGCTCGTGGATGAAAGTGTATACTTTGCATGAAGATGGAATATCGACATAGTTTCATCGTTGCTGTACAAGATTGACCTAAAATATATCTCGACTGACGTCTGGAATTCCTGTCTACCCGGCGAAATGTTCCCATCTGCCACCAGTAGCTTAATGAATAGCTCGTAGCAAACTCCGGCTGGGATTTCGGGAAACAGGCTGCGACATGTGCCGTTGTCGTAGATGGTCATCTCCGGACACACCACCTCATGGCATTCATCCTGTTGGGGAGAAAGACATTTAGATGTGATCCAACACAAAAGAAAATATTACGTATTTCGTCAGTGCATAGTAACGAGTGCCGTTCAACGTATTTTTAAAAGCAGTTCAGTGAATTGACAGCCGTAGATAGCATTACTATATCAATATTATAAACGTATACAAGTACTGATCCTATGTCACGCCAAAAACAAGGCAAGTGTTCATGCAAGACCATTGACATTTTGTATCGATTCTAAATTTCAAATTTTAAAAACACAATATTGTTAAGCAGTTTGTAAATATTGGTCAGTGCGCTTTGTTTTCTATTTATGGTTACTGTTATTATGCATGCTAATAACGTACACATACATGTACTTGAATATTAAGTATTATAGTACAGTTGCAAAACTAAGATTTTGGGTTCTGGAGTACTCCCACTTAGAATGTTTGGACTTTGATTCTCCTAAGAATGGAGATTTCTAATCCGCATTATGCCACCCTGACATCCTTGGGCAATTTGAAATATTCAAGATGGCCGCCAAAAGTTGATAGTGTACACCAAATCTAAAGAGAAAATAAAGGTAGAAGATTGATTGTAACTGCATTGTATTTGGGAATGTTACCTATTTCCCTGCCACATATGACATAGATATATAACATAGCTACCAAGGTGGCCGCCATAATTTCTAAATTGTCATATTTCAAGTCGTAAATCTGTCAAATGACATGTGTTTGCTTTATATTATAACAGTGTTTTTCCCGTGCGATTTATGCGAAAATATTAATAACCTATGTATTTTCTATCCATTCTATCAATTTTTGTTGTAAGATTGTGAAATATTCAAGATGGCCACCAATAAACATCTGCATGGTCACCAAAACGAAAAGCTGCGCATCATGATTTATATCACTGACGTTAATGACACTGTATCTGGTAACATCCCATATATAGTTTGTATAGCACACCATATTACATAAATGTCTAGTATACGTTCCAATATGGACGCCACAATATATACTTTGTACTGTTTTAATTCTGGCAATTTATAATGTTAATACATTCCTAATGTACAATGTAACGTTTTTGTATTACTCCATCAACATGGCAGCTGTAAATTTCTGGTTTGCCATAATTAAACACAATGATCAAGCAACATATATGTTGTCGCGTTGTTGCATTCAAATGTGCATGCAATTCGCTGAAATACTGAATTGGACACACGTTCACGCTTGTCATATTTGTGTATCAATAACTCGCACTATTAAAAGCATAATTAGTAATTCACTGGTCCCGTTCTGGCATTTTAAAAGAACGTACAGCTTGAAATTAGACATATTTCGTAATAAGTCTGCCAACAATCGGCGTCATTTATTTTACTTCTGCAATTTTTAGGAAAAATAGTTTCTTTTCGAAAAATACTTGTTAACAATTTAAGATTTAATGGAACAAACTAATACTATCATACACATATCTGATACATTGTGTATATAAACAATAACGTACGTTTTATAAACAATAATAACAACATAAGAACTAGTCACCACAATTGGAGTCAATACGGGTGCACTTGGTGCGCCTCTGTTCAGGAAAGTAGGCATCTGACTGCCTCGAAAAGTGACCACCCAACACTACTGCAGACATACATGATGTTATGTTAATGGATATGAATATATTCCAATGAGTATGTCTCTTTGTAATTCCTTCCAGAAATTTGTACTATCGTCGTCTGTTCTACTATCCGTCAGTTGTGCTACAATTACTGCACTCAACAAACCTGATATGCATCTCAAATTTTCTGCCAGAGGAATTGTAAATAAGTACCAATCACAATAGGCCGACACTGCAGTCCCTTATCAGACTTGGCAGAAACGTAGTTGTAGTGACCGCTCTAATCACAAAAACAACATATCTCTTTCCCCCAGTGTGGTATCATTATATTTTTGCGCTGAAGTACATACAAAAAATTCGCTTGAACCGATTGGTCACTGTATAAACTAGATATAATGTTTTTAAAACATGGGTATGCGCCCTGACATATTGGACAATAACAAGGAAAAAATGTCACAAATATGTTGACGTAAAAGTAAGCTAACTGTATATGCGAACATATGAAGGTCTAAATGGTCATGGTCATATTAATGGTCACATGTGTTTGTCGGGTATGTCCACACGTTTCCAAATATTAAAGAAATAGTTGAAGTTATGTGGAAGTTATGGCATAATTAAGAACCTCTTACAAACTCGTTTCGGCGACATTGTGAGATTCTGTTTGGAAAACATGGGATTACCCTTGGCTTACTATATTGATCGTCCTGTATGAACAACTGTTATTAATATTTATATGTAACATATGCTAAGTATTTCAGCGATTATTAGAAGGTGAACCATGTAAGGTCATGCCAACGGTTGTGTGAGCGTTTAACATATGTTCACATGCATCAGGTGACCAAACATTAAAAGTATCTATCTAGTAATATTGAAGTTTGATATGGCATGATGGAGAAACTCTTACACATATTTTGATGTAAAATGGCTATGTGTTTCAACGACCATGTGAATGTCAGAAAGATGAAGGTCATGTGAGTGTGTCGTGTCAATATCTCCACATGTATCAAGTGTGCGGACATTAAAGTAATCCATTCAGTAATATTGAAGTTATAGCATGATGAAGAATGCTTCAGCGACAATATAAAGATCAGAAAGGTTAATAGCATATTAAATATTGCGTGCGAATGTCGCATATGTCCGCGAGTATTGTGTGTGCAAATATTAAAATAATCCATCCAGTAATATTGTATTGAATATATGGCATGGTGGACAAATACTTTTACAATCTGCAAAATACTACGGGCATGCAGACGGACGAATGACCTTCAAGAGTTAAGCAGTATGCACACCCCTTGCTATCGCATAGGGAGCATAAAACAATGCTAGTGCAAACATATAATTTGATCCACACGAATAAACAATATCATGTGCTACATTACATATCCTTGTGTAGTAACTGACGCACTCGTTCAACATTGATGCGACTGCTACTGCTACTGCGACTGCTACTATTACTACTACTACTACTACTACTACTACTACTACTACTGCAATGAGTTGAGATTACAGTTTCTCAAACACTCGTGAACAAGCCCAAGTAACTGACGGTTACAATTCCTCAGATATGTGTTTAATGTGTGTCTTTATTTCGTATGGCCCTAGTAAAAATCTCAAGACACATATCCGGATACTGCCTGTTGTGTTAGGAGTGACTTCAAACAAGGTACAGCTCATTGACTTGATTTTCCATCAGATAATTGATAGAACGGCGAGCACGCAGTATTGCAGTGCCTCGTATCAACATAGCCTCGTTGTAACTGGAATGTTACATGAGCCATACGATGGTATGGATATTGTCGTTTTCATGCAGGACTTGAAGGTACAATATGAAGACGCACATGTCATTATGGCACAGCACATGCTAATTGTGACACAACCATGAATGCCCTATGTCAATGTAATATGTAACACATATGTATTTGTCTTGTTAGTTCTATAAGGAAATTAACATGTGAGCTCGTTATTGAAGAAACTCATGAGCAATACACTTTGCTAAAGATAGTTGTCACAGTAAAGGAACATGTTAGTATGACACCGTGTATACGAGCAGTCCACACTCCGGCTGTAACACGCCAGCCCTTCCAGCGGTCCAATAATTCCTATAATTCCTATATTTTTCAGACTTTTTCAAAATGTCCTATAATATCCTATATTTTGGGCAAAATTCCTATAATTCCTATATATTTTTTGGGTAAGCAAAAGGTTGCTTTTTCTTTGGTTAAAATAGAACTTTTTTGTTAAATGTGTTGCACTAAATTCATCATGCAATTTAAAGGACATCCATAAGTATTTATTAATGTGATGTTGACATCATTTCAACAAAATTAATTTATGTAGTACCATGATGTGTGCCAATTCATTCTTAATTGTTTTTCAAAAATCCCTTTTTTAATGTTATAAGTTAAGGTAAATGACTTATTTGCACAAATAAATGATTTGTGGTGGAACGCGGCTGGCTAGAAGGGGTGTTGGGAGGCCAGATATAGTGTCCTATATTTTTTGGAAATAAATCCTATATTTTTTGTTCACTGTGCTGGAAGGGCTGTGTGGCCTATATGTATGGAGTTGGCAAGGCTACTGCACTAAATCTTCTCACACATGCAACAACGAATCATGTATCGACATTGTCATTCGTGATGCTATGAACTTTATAACCGCATGCTATGGTAGTAAGAGTGACACTATGTATGTCGAATTCCTTCTACCAAACATGGCACAGTAAACTTGCAAAGCGCAATGTCATGTTAGTCCCTAATTAAGAATAATATACCGCCAAGCTCACGCATTTTCTAACAACACCAAGCATGCCCATTTCCGGGCGTGCATTTGGAATGCAGTCACTGATGAAAGACATCCGCAGATAAATCCAGTTGATACCGTATGTGTCAGAGATGAAACGTCAACATTCTTATCGGCGGTAACCGTGCCCCCTTGAACAGCGGCAGCACCACCGGAAATTTTACAAACGATTAGGTGCGACTGTAGTAGCAATATAACATACACAACTGCAATATGTGGTGGCCGTAAAGGTAACGTAGCAGCATAACACGGTGCTACACAGAACACAAATGTTACAACCAGTTGACAAAATATGCTGACATATATGTCGAGTCAGATGATGAAGTTAATGGTACCTGATGAGGAGGCCAGCAAAGTGTGCAAAAGTAGATCGCTAGATAAAAGCATATCACACACAATTAATACGCGTATGATGTCTTCTAGTCAAATACGTATGAAGTTAAACTGATGTGTGAATGTTTTTGTGCTTTAACTAAATTGAATATCCGCCTTAAAAATCTCCATATATCGATACAACTATATGATTGGTACAGTTTACACCACATTGCAAGTGAAATCTAAAGCATATCTAAATACGTGAGATATAATAATAAATAAATTAGAGAAACTGTGTATATCAGTAAGGATAATTATTTAATTTATATGTTCCGGTATTGTAATTATTGAAAACATATACTTACTTTTCCATCTAGGATTGCATTTGCAGCAATACATCATCGTTTGCACTAATGAGGCACATGTGCTTATTTGCACTACGTGATATATGTTGTGCTGTCCACAAATGAACGATTGGAAGCTGTACAACAAACTGAAGTAGTTGACTTTATTCGATTAATTTAATCAAACCAAAATACCAATAACATGAAAACCAGTATGATATATGGTTAATGTATGATGTACACCTTTTATATAGCAGTGTCGCCAGGTTTAAATTATTTATTATATTTTACTTTCAGGCAGCTAGACCCACACAATTCCCCCTCGAGATTAAACAAAAGTAATTTAAAATACTATCCGGGAAGGAATGAAGTGAAATATTAAAGTAGCATATTACACTTACTTTGCTATGGACATCTTTATTGTTTAAAAATATTCTAAGATATACATGTACCAATTAAATATCAAATGAATTGCGTTGTGATGACCTGCATATACCATTCAACATCATCCGTAATGTATCACTGCATTGAAACACGCGACTGCGAGCATATTCATTACAAGCGAGTATGAAACAAAACATAAGCTCTAAACACGGCGGATCCCCATACAATATTTTAAACTAGTCAGTATCCTGCCTGATAAGGTTTGAATAGGTAGGTCTAACGAGTGATGATGACAATTCAACATAACCGTATTTCTCATGGTGTACCGCTTATATTTCCTTGAAAATGTTGTTGTTTTGTGTTAGTCAAACATTAAACAATGCTACTTTATTTCACCTATATGTTAATTAGCCAGTGTTCATGGCATTTTCCAGAGGAAGAATCCATATAATTGTAAACGCTTGTTTTCTAATCCTGTTTCAAACTGCATATATTACATATATGTCACTTATTATATTGAAATAAATATTGTTTAGCCTAAACAAAACATCGGTAAATGAACTTGACACATACATTAACGGCCATTTCGGCAGCTATTTTGAATAATAGTTGTATTCACTTTCAGCTGATGCTATGGTGAATTGGAAATACACATACATCTTAAATACATTGTTTCACACAGTGCAATGTATGAACAAATAAACATTATTTATATAAATGGCGGCCATGGTGGATTTTATTTCGGTAATTACGTAACATCCACCAGTCATATTAAACCGGGAATCCCTATTAATGAATATCACAACATAATAGTAGATAGACATATATGACTTATTATCTGAGATATAAATGCGATAGTGATCAGACGCACTGTTTGGTGGCCATCTTAAATATTTCAAAATGCCCAAAGATGACAACGTGGCATCATGCAGATCTGTGACTCCATGACCAGAAGGTGCAAAATCCAAAAATATATAGACGGGGTACTCCAGAACATGTTTGACCCATTTTGCTGCCAGACTATTACCTGATAATAATCATAAACAAATCCTTCCGAACATTTGGAATTTGTCTGTTCTGAAAACCCACGTCTTCTGCGAAAGTCGAGTAAAATAGAATATGATCTAGGATTATATTCGGCCTCTGTCCAAGGATCTGAATCACATATCATGTTGACGAGCCTAGCGGTGTTTGTATTGCACAAATAACAGAATATATTGGCATATGCCCTGCTAAATGGCGCTCTATATGAGGCACACGCAGTCGCCACCATGTCGTCAACTTCTGTCAAGTGTCCGGTCTCGTTACAGGTAGAAATCAAAGTGTCACATCTTGATGGTCTCGGTATTCCGGTTGGTGGAGAGAAAATGATGCTGCATTGTGGTATGGCGTTTATGTCGTCAATCAGAGTCGTTAACCCTCTAGGGATAAAAACAATTTGATCAGAGCAAGTTATCTGCACCTTCCAGTAAACGATGTATTCTTCCTCCACGAAATTGCACATGGCACAGAAATAGTTCCGGTATGTCTCGTTAGTGCGCGTATCTACCACTGGAACATACGAGTGTATATCTTTAGATCTATTCCAGGGATCATGCCGGTTTGTTGACAATTTGCATTGCTGTGCAGTGTTTATGTCCCAATATATGTCATTACACTTTGATACAACCATAATTCTGTGAGAACGGCTACACCCAGCTGAATGTCTGTAACGACTGCAGGCGCAGTCGAATAACCCTCCTATCGGGTATTGGTTCGGGTAAGGAAAACTTCGCAGTAGATCAGGGCAGCAGTTACCGTACTTTTCACAATTTGACTCACAGTTACAATCTGTACAGCAGTTGCTGGTAAACGTGACTGGAGCATTTGTTATGAATGTCATGTTGTCTAAATCTGTTTCTGTGACTGAACACAAGTTGACGTCACATCCTGCCTGGCGGCGATATTTTGAATACTCGCGCACGAGAGTAGAGACGTTGTGCGCATGCGTGAATACACATGACCATGCCAGTATCGTCAGCATGTAATGTAGCATGGTTGTCTACTGTGTTCGGGCCTGAACCATTCCACGGTATTTCAACAAAGGAACGGATCTGTGTACGCCTACGGTATCCGCATTTACACTACCGTCTGTGGTATACTTGGCAATATGTCAATATTGTTTTTGAAATCAAGCATCTTGATTAACTGAGCATGAGCTGTGCTACAGCTCAGGCTCAGATAATCAAAGTGCATGATCGCGATTTGGCATTGCCAACAGATGTTAAGAAACGTTGATAATCTGGGCAAGATTAACGCAGGCGGTTGTCTGCCTCCTCCATATTGCCTGTACATTAAGGTACCTGCCCACTCAGTAGGCACAAACTGTTCTTTATTATAATTAAATAAGTGTATAATTGTGTCACTATTCCACCAGTTCTAAAGATTACGAGTCGCCGCTATACAGGTATAATCTTTCAGTAATAGTTATCTTACTGATAGTGACGCGCGTTGGTATCAGGCTATTTTCATATCCAAATGAGGCATGGTATTTTTTAATTACTTATAGTAATGCAATGCGTCACCTGAAAAAAAAAAATATTTTCGACAGATTATAAGTATGATAATTGCACATCAAAAAATAATTACAGAGTATACATAGTAATGTCCATTAACATTTTACGGAAACACGGTTATCGCCCCTGATATCAGTGTGGAAAGTTACGTCTGATATAAGAACGCCAATCAATACGTGAGGGAATGGTGAATGAATGTTTATTTTTCCAGAAAATGTCTCAGAAGATGTCTCTGATATAAAGAACAGTTTGTGCCTACTGGGTGGGCATGTACCTTTAAACATATTGATAAACTGTGAAACACGTGACTGGCGACAGATATGCTCATTCTAATATAAAGCCATTGTGCAGAAACAAGATGTGAATTGGCATATACACTTTCATGTTATCGGCCTCCCATTGGAACAGCAGTACGAACACATCAATTTTAATCTACCTGTTTTCATAACCGGAGAATTTGTTTGTAATTTGACTGCGTTTGCCATATGCGACTGAACTATCGTCACGAGAGGCAACTTCGTCCAGGTAAGTGTCGTTCATAGAGATAGAGGAACTTACATAAGTGATAGATGGTGCAATGAGATATGCATTAGTTAAAACACATTGCAGGGTGTCAAAAAATTTAAACTACATTGAAACCTCTCTAAACCGGACACCCTGGGAGGTGTCCGGATTAGAGGTTTCACTGTAATTTTTGCATTTGATCATTCTGAGCCATAGTTGTGTGCTATACGATCACGAACAGACATTATCACCTTGAGATAAAGGACCAAGAAACTCATAAAAAATTAGATCACATGTGTTTCATTGGTGTCAGGTTTACAGAGGTTTCACTGTATAATGCATATTGTTATTTACGAAATCAGTCAACGGGTATAATGATAAATAGCATGTGCATTCAATACAAATTTCAGATTTTAGTTTTTTCATTGGAACAACATCATACATTAAAGCTGTTCTGTTCACCTATTTAAACTTGTTTTCTGAAGTCATCTCATTTGCATATGTATTACGCTAGTGTATTGTGATTCTTTGAATGCCAATTTTACGCAATAATTATATTTCGTTAACACAGAGCTCCGGAAAATGAAGTTACACGCTATGCGATTGTGTACCTGTGCGTAATTTCATTCAAAAAGTTTACATAATTTACAATATTGTTTAGAAATAAAAAGTGTACTCTGAATATTTTGTCAACTTTTGACGTTATTTAAGGATACTATTGTAAATTTTGTAAACGTATTGCATGAAATTACGCAGATGTCCGAAGGTACAAAATCGTAAGTCGTGTCTCATGTTTTCAGTGTAATCCACGGGAGAGAGTCTAATCCTCACACAATGGTTACATGCTGTATACTGTGCTTTCAAACAATGTCATAATTCTATCAATTATTGGTATCTGTGACTGAAATGTGGCTTATGATGGTATAGTATCTCTCTGTATATGCATGTATAGCTACCACGCTTCTACAATCTAGAAGCGATTTTGATTGGAATATATGCTGCCAATCTATTATTATAGTATATATGCATGTATACTAAATATATAACTGAGCATACTCTGATAAAACTATGGATACGCAACCTTATTGGGGTCTATACTGATAGGAAAGTCAGCAGCTTCCTTTATTACACTTATCGTATGCCGTAACACAATCACCTGATATACATAATGGACCAATTAGTGCTTGAAATGTCGACATTATACAAAACGATTATCTTGTCTGGATGATAAATAAATATCGCGTGCTAATTGAATTGTGTCGCAGACTATTGAATTGAATTATGCATGAAGTTTCGTAACAACACAAAATGAAACAGTTTACAAGTTAGCACGTCAGGCCCTGTTATTTGTGATGAAACCATTACAATCATAACGAGTCGTCATGACAATGTAGGTACAACTGAGACGAGCCATGCGATTTTGTACCTAAGAAGATGTGCGATCTTTCGGGAATGTTTAGCTCTAAAAATGTTAATGTAACTCGAATATAAAGTTCTGTTTGCTTCCACACTGCTTCCGGTCTTGTTTCAACAGTCTGGTTCATGGTTTTTGTTTGGTATTATCTATAACGTTATGTTGAAGTATAGTTTTATGAAGATCTACAGTTGTTTGTTGGTTGTCTTGGTTACTCTGAATTCCGTTCTTCTGATTGGTTTATAATTATTTCACCCTACGACCGATTTAGGTTTTCATTTCGTCGTCACATGTGATTTTCAGCTTCCTATAGCATACGACATGAAGTTTTTTCACCCGCCTACCATAGTAACCTAGTGTTTAACTGAATTGCTGTATATGCATGTTTATTTCTTGAAAGAAATGAAAGTGAGAAGAATTATTACGGTAGGATCCACTTTGTTACTAAGTAGTGTTATAATATGATATGACGTGTGCCAATGTAAGCGAGTGGAGAAATTTAATTTCTATTTTGTGATCTTGTTAACCACATTATTGTTGAGTTCAGTTGTTGAATGTCCTAGATTGTTTTGCAATGTAAGTATTCAGGAATTTACATTGTCTTTTGCATTATTATCAAGGCTGCCACGGTTTTGTCTTTAGAAATTTTAGATGAACAAATTTGGGTGAAGAACTGCTCTTCTCCGTTCAATTATCGATATGTGGCGGGGGAAAAGCATGGCGGGGAGAAGCGGTATAGGAGTGCATCACCTTTCCTGACAGGGCTCCAGATAAAGTGCGTATTTGTGTATTTGTGTATTTACATATTTGGATTTGCTGAACATTCATTTTCAAAATTGGTAGTACAGGGTAATTACAACAATTTGAATACTAGAAGAGTCATTGATGTTCAAATAGGAAGAAAATATTATCTAATAAAGTTGAACTTTGTTTATTTGAGCTGAAAAAAAAGCAAACTATGTAAATACAATATTTATTGAATTTTGAATTGAGGGTATACAATAATCTTTTGACACAAATTTTATCTAGAGCTTTGGCAGTGCTTTACCGTTTAATACGTTTGCGTTCCGTTTCAGGCGCACGATTAATTCTATACAGCCATGCAAACTATACGAATAATGTGTTGCCGTTGTTGTTCTGGTATCAGTTAATATTTCAGCACCACTGAGTTATTTTATGGCTGGGTTAATACACACTTGTCATTTAGTAATTGGATGAAGTGGATGTCCGTCAATTAGTAGAGCAATTACCGGGATTAATAAGTCATTACAACCAAAGGACAACATAGATAAACAAATCTTCCGCGATCAGATAAAAAAACTTGTTTTCCTATTGGGATCACACAAAATCGACGGTACGGCATGAGTTACCAGTATAAATCCGGATATCATCATATTCACGCACATAATCAAGAGTTGTGCCAAAACTCCCTTTTCATTGATTTCGATAATAATTGGAAACCGACCTGCCCCGTAGGCCCTGATCAGACTGCGCAGAAGCACGGTGTGTCGTTCATTTGTTTCACCCGAAGGCCATTAACCGACGACCAGAATGGATCCTGATTCTCAGTTGCGTGATTGCTGGTTTTCTCGCAGAATGACGGACTGTGTAGACCATCAGGCATCTGTCGAATTCGCTGATGTGCGGTTTAGTCTGGTCGGGTAACATAGAGGCAATACGCCCGCTATAAATAGTAAGATGTAGATTAGCCCTTGTGAGGTACCATAAGTTATAAGTTAGATCACGGTTCGCCCGCATGTACGAGGAGATAATCCGTGAGCTTTAGCGAGCTTACCGTGATCTAACTTATACTCAACACACTGTCTAGCGTGTGCTAAATCTCATAACATTACTGCTGATATCGATTTTAACGACCCGTGGAAATAGTTGTAAATGTAAATGTAAATGCTTTGATTTAACGACGGCACTGGACGGCACCTTGCATGTCGGGACCGACTATTTAAGTCCCCATCCGATAGAACTAGGCTATCACGAAGGTGTCTTGCCCAAGGACACGCCGAATCGGCCAGTGTCGGGATTGGAACTTAGGACCTTTCGATCCGTAGTCCGATGCTCTACCACTGAGCTATTGTGGCTGACAGGGTTAAGATTGGTTTGTTTACATATTGAAAAAAACCACCTCCGCATCGTTAAGGCACTTAGCATTATTGATGACCATAGGCGAATTTAATCAAAAACACTCTTATCGAGCATCTGATTTTCAGCAACATAGAATCGCTACAATTACGTATATAGATGTTGATTTTTGTGTTTAAAGTGACATTGATACATGTAAGATGCGGAAATCCATCATATATAAGTTTAAAATCATTCACAGTTAAGGAACACTTCGTTCATTTTGCATTGACTTAATAATACTATACTGTAAACGGAATGCCATAACGCTGTTGTTGTTGTTTAATTCCCGCGGCATGTATATATATACAGTAGCAACAGTTGGACTGTAAAGTGTAGTGCGCGGATTTAATATGATACAGGTTTTCTTATGACGATATATCATTGAAATATTGAGACAATCCATGCGATTTTGTACCTCGGAAGATGTGCTTTTTGTCATTAAAACTATTTACAAAAACCTTGATATTTTGTCTGTAGGTGACATAAGAATTGACGAAATTATACCAGGAAATAGAATGCTGCATTTTCACTGAAAATTCCGTCAACTGTCGACGTCATTAACGGAAAATATCACAGTTTCTGTACATATATAGTTTAATGAACAATCGCACATATCATTAGTTACAACAATACATGTATTTGGCTCATTTGCTTTTTATATGCTATCTCCCTTGAGATAGCATATTGTGTCACGCAAATTTCTATGGGGACAGTCATTGATCGTGCTACGCCTAAACGGCGAGTACGACCAAGAAAATAGCGCCCTGCGCCAAGTTATCTTATGGCGTTTTGGTCTGTCTTGCTTTGTATCTAAAACTCTACATATACTATTCTCTATAGTTTTCACAGTTTCATGCTCAGTTTATCAGTTAAATTCTGGAAAAATACTAATTAAGACACATTTCATGCGTATGAATACAGTAGCTATTATCTTTAGTTCTCACAGTTAGGTAGCAGTGAACAGTTAGCGGCCAGTTTCGTACACTTTTTTCTGAGAGTTTCAAACAGTAAATTATTCTAGAGAAAACGTACGCATTGCAATGGGTTTGCACCATCACAGTACATTTGCCTGGATGATGATTGAGAAAATATACAACTTTCAGTCTCTAGTTCCGCAAGTGATCAGTTTTTGTGGAGATAACATATTTCAGTACTTTCAGTACTTTGTTTATTTAGTATGTTTATACACGTGCATGAGGATTCCACTTACACATAAATTGTCTTAGTAGCTTAACGACAGATGGTGTACTGTGTGGTAGCTAACACAATACTTTACCGGAAAAATTGATGATATTACCCCCGGATACAATGGTCTAGAGCACTATATTGAATATCTAGTCCCGGACAATGTCATTACAAATGGTATCTAATTCTGAGGTCCGTAAAGCAAATTCGCATTAGGAACTTTGATGGTTTCCGAATGAACACTTATTAAAGGTTATTGAACAAACCAGACTATGAGAATAGTCCTATTATTGGCCATAGTAGACACGAACAAACCATACAGATAACAACGATTATATTGTGTTTGCTATAGTAGCCAAAAGTAAACCATAAATATAACAATGATTATACTTTGCTATAATAGACATGAACAATTTACAACGATGACAATGATTCTACTTTGTTTGATATTATAGACACGTGCAAATCATCAAGATGACATTGCTACTAGCATGTTTACTGGCGCTGTTACACGTGCCATGTTCTCTCGCGGCAGCACACAATGTCACTACTCTCGTGCAGGCATACTCCCAGTTCCGACAACAGGCAGGGTGCCATGCTAACCTCTGTTCGTCCACAGAAAATGCTGCTATTACAAACAGTTCAGTCCTCGGCACGAATGGATGTTGTACAACATGTAGCTGTGAACCGACCTGTGAAAAAGACGGTAGCTGTTGCCCAGATATGTTGCATACGTTTCCATACCCTAACCAATATCCTTTAGGAGGCGCCATCGATTGTGTATATAGTCAATATAAACAGCCTGTTGACACTATAACTGGTATTCTAGTAATATCCGCATGTGATATGATGTATCAAGATGTTAACACGACTCGAAGATGTCGACCGTCGCCAGACTATCGTAGTTCTTGGAAATTGAATGTTGAATCGTATGTTCCAGTCGTGGACATGCGCAATGACGACGTATACCGGAACTACTTCTGCGCCAAATGCAACTTCGTGGCCGATGAATATATCATCCTCTATGCGGCAATAATCTCGTGTTCCAGAAATGCTGTGTTCATACCTGGAGGAGTAGCCACAATTATAGAAGACATCGACGCCGTCCCAAGATGCAACATTCAATTTTCGCCACCTAGCGGAATACCTCCGCCTAAGACATGTGATATTCTGTTCTCGACCTGTAACGAAACTGGATACTGGGTTGAATATGACGAATTTATAGAAGCTGCATGTATGTCGTATAGAGCACAATTTAACATTTTTTATGCCAACATATTTTGTTATATTTGCAACACGAACATCACTCAGATTGACAATATCACGTGCAGTGAGCCATTTTACGGAGGTTTGATCGAGATTCCTACGTTTTCGGCGTTGCTTGATTTCCGAAAACCACGAGTGCGTCGAGAGAGCAGCAATAACACATGCGCCTATGGATTTGTGTATGATTATTATAAGGTAACACTTATGTGTGCCACGATATGACAAAACCATTATTATACCTCATCGTAATTTCTAGCCATATCATTGGTCAGATTGCTGTCATGTGGTATTAGCCAATCTGTGATATTCCCCTTTCGTGTATATTGCCGTGAGATATTGAAAATATCCCCCGCTGCGGCCGAAGATACCAGCTACAGTATTACGGAAGCAGCACAACACTGTGGCCTATTGGTAACGTTGATATGAAGGACATTGTGGTACAACTCCTTAACTATGTAGGGGTCGAGGGTTCGTGCCCCACGACAGATTTTCTTTGTGTATTATTGTTATTATTATTACCTTAATCTATTTCGACTTACTTTACAAATTCAACATTTCATCAGTATCTTATTGGATAAAATCCCGTAATATTGATATTATTTTGCTATTAAAGAAATATACCTTGAGCCAACAATAACGCCCCCCCCACCCCCCCCCCCCCCCCCTCCCCCATGTGGGATTGTTGGTGAATATGATTTTCGGATTCAGTAGCCTATTGTCTATCAATCCTGGTTGTCTGCGCTCAATAAGCCGATGGATGAACAAATGGCGGCCATTCTACAAGATGGCCGCTGAACAGTATTATAATGTTTTATTAAGGACGGTTAACTTTCAGTCTGATCAATATTAACCGGGTAAATTGCTATAATTGAGTCACAATTTGAATGTAAAATGATTTAGAATACATCTTACATTTAATTACATCCGTAAATGGCAATACAAAATGGCTGCCGAAATAGGCTGTTTTACAACAATTTTCTTCGAGTCGTGTGCTGTTACGAACAAATATAGACATTAATAAAGTTGAAACACATATACATTGCTTTCCTTCACAAATAAATAGAAAATACAGGAGATAGTGATGCATAGCCCTCCACAATTGTCAGAACAGACAAAATGGCCGTCATAATTTTCAAAGACAATGCCATTCATCATACCATACTACATACTGCATTGGCCAATGATCATCATGCTCGCTTAATTGTCAGAGGTGTGCTCGTTAACAATAATAATATTGTATTCCTTGTCAACAGTCAATCCATTTTGGACACACTTTGAAACAGTTCTTCAATACTCAAACTGATTTAAATACATCCGTATTTGTCTTTGAAAATTATGGCGGCCATTTTATTATTATTGGCTCAAGGTCTAATTATATTTCATAGCAAAATAATATCAATATTACGTGATTTTATCCAATAAGATATTGATGAAATGTTGAATTTGTAAAGTAAATCGAAATAGATTAAGGTAATAATAATAACAATAACACAAAAATAAAATCTGTCGTGGGTCATGAACCCTCGACCCAACATCGTCAAGGAGTTGTACCACAATTTCCTTCATATCAACGTTACCAATAGGCCACAGTGTTCTGCTGCTTCCGTAATACTGTAGCTGGTATCTTCGGTCGCAGGGGGGGATATTTTCAATATCTCACGGCAATATACACGAAATTAGTATATCACAGATTGGCTGATACCAAGTGACAGCAATCTGACCAATGATATGCCTAGAAATTACGATGAGGTATAATAATGGTTTTGTCATATCGTGTAAGCGGTAAGCGGGGGGTTTGCGCCACCACGCTAACCAGGTACAATCGTCCCAGTGAACTATTGCGTTCACATGACAGCAATCAGTCAACTAAATAGATCACATTACATACCACTATTATAGTATTACCTTCTTTTAAATACGATTATACACGATGCGTCACGATTAGCACCGACAAAAGAAACCGTACAGACACATAAAACTTGATTTATCTGAGCGAAAAGAAAAGAAACACGATAATAAAAATGACGAAAGTGTATATAATAATCATAATTGATCCACATCACGAAATAACATAAAGTATTCAACCGTCGAATGATTCAAATGACGTCAAAACGTTACGTATGGGTTGAATACAAAAGTAATCCGTAATTATAGAAGTATATATGCAAGTACCTGTACCTGTTATGGTTAATAACGTGTGCCCGCCTGCAGCGGCAGCACATCGTTGCCTTATGAAAAAAATAAGGCGTCGTATCAATTTATGTGGTATCCGTGCCCACTACTCTAGTAGCGCAGCTTCGAACTGACCGGCGTTTTGCGGCTTCATGGGTCTGGCTCTCACGCGTCGTCCAAGCTCGTCCCAGAGACGTTCCACCGCATTTAGGTTCGGACTAAGTGACGGCCACTGCATAACGTTAAGACCGTGTTCACGCAAGAACTGCATGCTGACAGCAGCGGTATGTCGCCTCGCGTTGTCTTGTTGATACAGAGTCAGGCCATTATTCCTCATGAATGGAACAATTAACTGTCCGTTGGAGTTCGTTGTCTCTGTAGTTTGCGGCATCTACACGTCCGCGCATGACGTGCAACTCAGTTTTGTAGTCACGACTGATAGCAGCCCACACCATCACGCTGCCATCTTCGAATCGGTTTACCTCGACGACACAACACTGGGCAATTTTTAACCACGTTGTCTGTATACGCGACGTCGTCCATCGGCGTAACTGACGTTGCATTTTCTCTCGTCAGAAAATAGACCAGCGCTGACGTGCCCATCCAGAATGCGCTGTTGCCCACAGGCTAATCTGTTCAAACGTAAGGACGTCGCGATCGCATCCATTCATCACGTAGACGAAGGCGTACCGTGTGCGCATTCATGAGACGGCCGTGCTTCCCAATGGTCTATCTAGCAGTCCATGCAGACGTCTGTAACGCGGTTGCGAGCGTGTGTTAGGCGGATATACCGGTCCTGCTTTGCTGTTGTGACCCGTGGGCGACCACTTCTTGGACGATCCTGAACGTTTCCCATTTGTTGGTAGCGATTCAAAGAGTCACCGATAGTGGTTCGTCTGCAGTTCATCAGTCTGGCGACATGGCTCCTTGATGACCCTGCTCTCAGCACACCAATTACTCGATGTTGTTGGTCATTACATGGGCGCGGCATGTTGGAATGTCGAATTTTGCCGTGTGGCTTTTGTCGGCTATCTCGAGGCTGTCCGCAGCCCATATTTCGCACCGAATTATCCTTCCGTAACTGTGCACGGGCCGACATTAGAAAAACCATACACTGTCCACGCGCGGGTGGTTACGCAATATCAATGAACAAAACGTGTATTGTATCGTTTCCGTAATTTACTGCAAACATAGATTTTCATTGAAAAATGTGATTCAAATTGTGTAGAACTATCATTGTGACTAATTGAAAACTGTACGGTTTCTTTTGTCGCTGAGTATAAATGTAATTACCTATCTTTCTGTCTAGATATGTCGTTGTGAGGCATGATCGCGGGGGTAAGCGGGGGGTTTGCGGCACCACGCTAACCAGGTACAATCGTCCCAGTGAACTATTGCGTTCACTTACTAATTGGACGCAATATTTCACCCAGGGACGATTGAAAGTGACCCTTCAAAGGCAGCACACTTACTGCCATGTCGTATTGTACTGTACGTGTACCTGAATGCGTTTTAACGAATCTAGCTTTCTCCTGCATGTGCTGTTGTATTCTCAATGGTCAATTAGGGATTGTTTCTTGTGAGCTTTCGGTCAATAACATTTTATTTATTGTTTAATACTTATTGCATATATACGTTATATTTCCTTTTGCGACCGTACATCGCCGTCGTGGGTGCTTGTTTGTGCCCATGACCCAATAAATGACTCATTTGAAAAACGTTTCCACACCCACCCATTTCCATACAGTATGGCCGTTTCAAGGTAGGAAAGAGCTTGGACAAATACCGTATTTCCCGAGCTCTTTCATACCTTGAAAAGGTTATACTGTATAGCGTACGGAAATGGGTGGGTAGTTTATAACATTTTTTTTCAAATCAGAGTCTTCCACCTGTGGTTTGTGCCGCGTTGAAAGCTCCTCGACCACCACTGTGTACGTGCCATGTTACTAGCATTCTGTTATATGATGAACCTATATCCCTGTGTTAATTGGTCTCCTTCGGGTGTCTCGCTTTCTACTTTAAACATACATATTAGTTTAGCCATAATGACTTCTTGCAAACATTCGACGATTTATTATAACGATTTATTAAAACTCTTCTTATGACATATGGACTTTTATATTAAAACAAACTATTTATTTAATTTTAAATATTTTGTTACCGATTGTTGTCATCTTTCTTTCATGTGTTGTTTGTCTGGCATGTTGCGGCATTGACTGGATAAATGTATTTGCGCTCAGTATTTAGACCCTGTAGTACAGCTCAGGCTCAGACAATCAATCTGCTTTATTTCAAGCATAATGTTCCAATGTTCAAATATTTTTAAATAAATAAGAAAATTGACAATATTATGATTAGCGCAAGAAGAAGACAAAGGTACCATAGCTCCCATTTATCCAGTCAGTGTTACGAGTCGCGTTTTTTGTTTCAGCAAGTATGCCGAAATGTGGTCTGCCCGGAGATGACTTTGTATGACAACGGTACATGTCGCAGTCTGCTGACCGAAACACCGAGCGGCCTCTGCTTCGATGCATTTATAAAGATAACTCCAGTTGAAGGCAACAGTTTAGTTCAACTTGGCAGTTTCCAGACAGCTATCACAGATTATTTTCGGTCACTTCTCCACCGAAGCGACGCAATTGCTGCATTCCACCTGCATGGCTCCAAGCAGTTGCATCCACAAAAAGTGGCCAGGGCGATACCGCTGTTGTATATTATGTTCTGCACGTACACATGTTCTGGAAAGGTAGCAATACACTGGCAGATGATGTGATAAAGCTAGATAATACAAACGTAGACATTGTAATGCCAGGCTTGAACATTAGCATTGATGTAACATTAGAAATCACGCCATATCACGTCGTTCCGACGTATGTTGATGGTAAAGAAAATGACCATACCATTTGGCAGAACTGGACACATGAGCTGCTGCCTACGCTTGAGGAGGCTTATAATATTCAAGAGTTTAATTGCAACTTAGGCACGCGGTTTGGTTACAAAGGTGAGCAAGTGTATCGGTGTGTCCCTCAACCTTTCCAAATTTGCTTACGAGGAACGTAAGACAGGGATATATTTTGTTGAATTAGACCTTCTTGTCAAACCTGGCTCGTTTGAATACGACTTGAATAACAATAAGAATACATTACATGTATGTGTTTCCGACTATATACAACACACAGAAAAGTACTTTGGGGATCACGATTTGACACACAGTACAGATACAATTTCCGGTTTGTTAACATTGTTTTGTTCTAGCTTATCTATTATGTGCTTAGTACTTGTCTGTCTGACATACAGTCTGTTTCCCATACTCAGAACACAGCCAGGCATAAACAACATGGCGCTTTCATGTTCACTGCTACTGGCACAGATACTATTCGTGATTGGTGTAAACAGGGCGGAGCTTGGAACTTGGTGTATGTTGATAGGAGGGATGACACACTTTTTTTTTTTGGCGGTCATTTTCTGGATGTTCATATGCTGTGTGCACATGTTCCGGGTATTCAGGAATATTTCTTCTCCTGAACCATTAGGATCAATCATGATAACCACCGCTATTTACGCATCTATTGTGTCGGCACTATCGTTAGTTTTTGTAGCTGTCAACATTACCGTAAGCTACATTCAAACATCCGGATCAAATTTCGGCTACGGTGGAACTGAATCTATATGCTATATTTCGTCACCGATTATGATTGGCTACACGGTCGCTCTTCCGGCTGGATTGATTATCGTTGCGAATATTATTTCTTTCTTTGTTGTTATTCGCAGTATCGCTAAAATGCCCGTGGTCCAGTCTAGTAGTGTGAAAAACCGTCGATATTTCTCTATTTACATTAGATTGTCTACTGTTACAGGACTATCATGGTTGTCTGTGATCCCATATTTTATCACGGACATTAAGACATTTGATTACATTAGCATGGCATTGACATCGAGCCAGGGTGTTTTTATTTTCGTCGCATTCATTGCTAATAGGCGTGTGTTGAACCTTTACACAAACATGATCGGGATGAAAATGAATGCGGATCAAACATCATCCGCGTTTCGTACGTCGGGGTCCATGACGCAAACATCACATTAGCGAATACTAAACAAGTCGCATTTCCCCACGTATTTTACAGAATGAAGGGTCGTGGCAAAGTACGGTGTATAGTACTAGTATATTCATTGTGTTTGTGTTTGTAGAACTGCGCCTGATTGTATTCCGTCATATATATAGGCCTCGCAACAAATTGTGGGGGCATATTGGCGTGATGTCGACCGTCCGTCTGTCCGACGCAAAAGTTAACATCATGTATCAGGGTCTTATAACTTCAGTTGTTTTTATTTTTATTACTAAGGTATTGACACTTTAAACATGTATGGCTTCGTTGGCACGTTATCAAGGTGTGGATATAGAGAATACCAGGCTAGTGTCTTTTGATATCAAGTTTATCAGGCAAGGTTGAAAACGCGTAGGAATGGCGAAGCTTGCTGAGCCATTCCTCGCGTTTTCAGCCGAGCCTGATAAACTTGATATCAAAAGACACTTGCCTGGTATTCTATTTATCATGCCATTCGTTCAACGTCAGAAAAACACATTTATTTATTGAATTTACCTTGATTTTGCGCTCGTTCAGTGCATCCGAATTCAAACTTGTTTATGTAACGTAACGTCGCGTGTTGACGTCATGTGACGTAAACCACCAATGAAATTACGTTGTTCTGACCGGAAGTGCCTGATAAACTTTGCACATGCTCAGAAGTGCATTGACCTATTATAACTTTGGTTTATCAGGCAGCTGTTATCAGTGCGAGAATGCATTAATGGCATGATAAAATATGTTACCCACTGCCACCGATAGTTCGCAAAACTTAACATCAAGGTAAATTGAAAGGGTCAGTGAAACAAGTGGACTAAGTCCACTTAGTCCACTTGTTTTATTGACCCATTCACTTGCTTGGATTTTCAGTTTCCGCTCAGTATATGTTTCACATGTATTTCTCGCCCACCAGTAGCCCATTTCATCAACATTGCAAAGTATACTTTAGTAGCAAAGTATACTTTGAGGGAGAAATTTTCAATTTTATGATAAATTTATTAATTTTTATTATACTGAATTTATTACATTATCACAGCCAAATTGGCTGTGATAATGTAATAAATTCAGTATAATAATTCTGCATACTTTTAATCATCAAATATATGCATTTGTTAGTTCTATATGAAATAATGCATTTCAGGAAAAATAAATGATTACTCCCTCAAAGTATACTTTGCTAGTAAAGTATACTTTGCAATGTTGATGAAATATGCTACAGGTGTCCGAGACAAGGATATTCGCATAGACACGCCCATGTGAGATTTCCTTGTCTCACCCTACACACATCTAGCAACGACAAATTGTATGGCTAATGTGTCTTACAATTACACCATACAATAATTAATACGTTTGATGTTTATGTTTTTGAATGGTTGTTGACGTGTTTATTATCACGTAATAGCGTTATGACGTCGTTTTAAGTTTGATGACGTCAGCAATGTGCGACGTACATTTTGGCGTTGTCAGGGCTGAATGGTGATGGCATTGAAGATTACTTTGATAATAATTTGTAAACGATCCACTGAACTGGCATATTAGCGTCCAATTCGTGGGTGAAAACTTTGTTTTAACCCATTTGTTGATATGGCAAACCTGGTGGACGTATCAAAAGTCGCATAAATTCAGAGAATAAAAAGTTGAGTCTTATTCTGGGTCAGATAAATATTTTAAGATTCGTAAATATGTTATATAAAGGGGCGAGAAAAAGTATCCATCATATTCACTGGTGTGAATAGGTACATGCAAAGGCTACGGTCGTAAATAAGACAGAACAATGACGAAGGATCATCATTGATTAAGAGTATCCATCATATGCACTGGTGTGGGACAAGGGTATTCCATCCTCGTGATCAGAATATGTCGTCAGAAACTCGGCAAAGCCTCGTTTCCGACGACATATTCTGACACTCGGGTGAAATATCCTTGTCCCACACCAGTGCATATGATGGATACTCTTAATCAATGATGATCCTTCGTCATTGTTCTGTCTTATTTACGACCGTAGCCTTTGCATGTACCTATGTCAAACGTATGCATAATTTGTGTTTGGTCTCTCGCGGTGGGGGTAGCTTTCCATAAGCCCTCGGCTATTGACCGATCTATTTATTATTATAAACAAACGGGTATAGTTAATTCATATGTATATGTATGTTTGTATATATAATAGGCATATTTACCGTTAATTTAGTTTTAGGCTGTTAATAGGGGATTGTTAAATGTACATGCCCACTCAGTAGGCACATGCCAGGTTATAATATAGGGAGACCGATAGTTTTATATATTGTCGATATGACATTTTCTGGCAAAATAAACATACATTCACAATTACCCCACGTATTGATTGGCATTAGTATACAGTTTATATCGGACGTAAATATTCACACTGGTATCAAGGGCGACAACCGTGTTTCCTTAATATGTTAACAGTCCTTACTATTTAGTATCTGTATTTATTTTTGTATGTGCAATGCTCATAGTTGATAATCTGTCGACAATATTATTTTTTCATGTGACGCATTTAATTAGTATAAATAATTAAAACATATCGATCATGCCTCATTTGCATATGAAAATAGCCTGATACCACCGCGAGTCACTATCAGTAAAATAAATATTACTAAATTATTTGTTCTGTATAACGGGCACTTGTACTTTTTAGAACTGGTGGAATAGTGACACAATTATATACACTTATTTAATTCCTATAAAGAACATTTTGTGCCTACTGAGTGCCAATACTAATTAAATGTGTCATCTGAAAAAATAATATTTTCGACAGATTATAAAGTATGATCTTTGCACATCAAAACATAAAGACAGTGGATAAATAGTAATGTCCGTTAACATTTGAAGGAAACACTGTTATCGCCCCTGATATCAGTGTGAAAATTTACGTTTGTTATAAAATGTATAATAATGCCAGTCAATACTTGGGGTAATCGTGAATGAATGTTTATTTTACCAGATGATGTGTCTGATATAAAGAACATTTGGTACCTACTGAGTGGGCATGCACCTTTAATACGATATTAGTTATCAAATGTTTACGTCATTTTAAAACGTTTAACCAGGATACGGACCGTGAGAGAAACAACTGTTTTAATTGATATCACAAATGTAATACTATTAAATTCATAAGTAAGTGTACACAACATTTCGGTGGAAATTGTGTTCTTATTGATTCTACGGGGCGCCATGCAGGACAGGTCAATTATGTGTACAAAGCCAATTTTGTCCAGACAAAATTGAGCCATGTCCCACTTGGCGTCCCCGTAGATTCAGTATAAGCGAAAGATATTAAGGTTGAGTATATGTTAACCAATGACAGCAAAGAGCAGAAGATTGCATTCGGAAAAGTGTTCCATTCCATTGCATGTGTGTTACATATAGACGAGAAAAACACATCGCAGTGTCGATTTTTTCCCGTAATATAATTGTATTGTATGGCAATCTGTAGTTATCAGGTAACTCACTATGTATTGGCCGAATACACATTCACTAATAGCAGAGTTTCGTATCCTGCATTAACTGGCTACGAATATGCGGGTTACAACAAATAGAAAACCGACGTTTAATTGGTCGAACGGCGTCACATGACGTTACAAAATGACGTCGGTGTACTGCAACATAATTGACCGCGTTTGTTCAACGGAAACCACGTCATATTTTCTCATTATGTAGCTTTGCGTCACCTGATAAATAGAATGCCATGCTCGTAATTTTAGCATCAAGTTCGGAAATATCAAAGGGCCATAGTCTTGTATTCTATGTGTAGCTATTTGTTCTATATTAGTGTCTTTTAATACATGTATTTACATAGAATAGAAATGTACTATTGTAATGCACGTGTAAATGTGTTATTACCCTATCATGTATGTGGCTGTGACTGGAGAAATGGTGTGTATGGGTTTTGCAACCAGTGTAGATCCAGATAGCATGTGGATCCGCACAGTCTGACAAGGCCATGCACTGTTCGCAGGTACATCAATGGAACATCCGTCATGTTTCTAACAAGCAATATAGATCGTTATTAGGCTACATGAGTGTGCTTTTGATCAGGAACTATACTGGTTACAGATCCAGTTCCAGTTCTTCAGTCACGGCCACGTATGTAAATTGTCGAGACTTTAATAAACAGCCCGATTTCACAACGAAATTATGTTTTAATTCATATGTTTCCCAACCGGTTTCACTGCTTACAAACGATCGTCAGGTGACGAGTCAACATCGAAGTAATCCAGGTACATAATTTGCCGTAGCACGTGGGAACTGTTTGAACCCCAAGTCCGTAGGTCGCGGGTTAAAATAGTTCCCGAGTGCCACGGCAAACGTTAACCCACTGCTGGACATTGTCGAACGTTAGGCCTATTGTTATATTTCGTGTAATTTAGCATATATATGCAGTACTTTGAAGTATTTCGGTACTCTTCAATAACCCGTTCCATTCAAACAACTGATTTACACATACATATTCTGGGGCCACAGTACACGTCGCGTGATGCAGGTGCTCCGTCCTCCGCATCAATTTCAAACTTTCAATGCGAGCGTTGTGAACTGGTCTGGTGACGTAATGGCGTGTTTTAGTAACGTCATGAGACACATGCATTACGTAGGCTTTGGTTTGGCCCCGGAATGAGCATTGTCTACTGCCATGGTCAAACAGCACATGCTGTACGTTTGAACACCGTTGTGAGCGGTGTCAAACAACGGCAGCCATGTAACAATAAACCTTTGCTTGTATTATTATTCAGATATTATGAAACATTATGAATAATATCGTAATTCATACACACGTATACTATTTTGCATCAAAGGGTATACTTATTATATTATAATATGATAAATAACTTTTGATGTAACATAGGAAACCGTGGGAAACAACTTAAAATACCTTTTTTAAAATAATTTTCAATTATGTATATTGTGTGTACCGGTATATTATAATTGTTGATGTAAAATAATGTATCCGTGTGTATAAGTATATGTGGAAAATACGTCTTGCATCATGGTGAATCCGGCTTTTAAATATGTTTTAATTGATTAATATGTGCACATTGCAACAATATACAAGTACGTACTACCAGTTAATGGGCGATCCCAATCAGCAAACATAGTAACCAAAATGTGCAACAAAGTTCGCGTTAGCAACCGATTTTGTGAAATTTTAGTCGGATTTGTTCAGATGTAATGACTCTTACATGTAGGTGGAAAAGGTAGCATACATGAATCACGTTAAGTAAGTAAGTAAATAATTCATTTATTATAGTGACATGTGTTAAACGAAACAGGGAATATGTACAATATAATATTGACGAAAACACCCGGCCCTATATATCCTATATGTCACTTTCAAATTTTAGGTAACAAATGTATGTGTAAATGTACAATATAAAATCAATACTTAGCACCTAGTTATATGTTAATGTGTGCAGTGAATTTATAGAAAACTTAGTAAGAACATTTTCATCGCTGATCGCAGGTGCCGTGGGATTATTTTGTCCGGACAGAGAGCCCAATCATATATTTGAGATGTGAAATTTGCCTATTTTCACAAGTTGTCTCTTATTCCACCTGTGTGTAGCCTAGATATTTTCTGGTCAATAAAATCTGGTTATTATTCGTTAATCTGGTGCTCACACGTGACATATTTGACAATCGTATGTGGCTTTGACTGGAGAAATGACTCTTATGGGTTTACGAACAGTGTCAATCAGTTAACCTCGAGTCTACGTTAGTGATTGCAGTGATTGACGATTTTTACCTAGTTATGTGACTTTTATCTAGCTGGCCTCCCACATCCCAGGTTGTAATATAGGGAGACACATTTTTGTCTATTCTTTAAATCTGACATTTTTGGGGCAATATAAACATTGAATTACCATTACCGAACGTGTAATGGACATTTTCTTCTGTTTATATCAAACGTGAATTGCCAGTTTGATATCAGAGGCGATAACCGTGTTTCTTTAAAACGTTAACGGAAACCACTATTTATTATCTTTATTATTTGTTTGATGTGCAATAATCATACTTTATAGTATGTCGATACAAATCATTTATTCCGGTTACGCATTTAGTTAATATAAATAGATAGATAAATGAGATCTCAACTTTAAAAACAGCTATCGGTCGCTAGGCTGGATGTACATGGTAAACTCAACGTTTTCAGAAAACTCAGCGGCTGAAATTCAGGACATTTAACATGTTTAATGGCACAAATACAACAACAACAAAAAGAAGAGCAAGACAACTGCCAGTTACACTAAATAGGTGATTTTGGTGGTATGCCTCACGACGAGGGTGATACAACGGCAAATAAATAACATTCAATACATTTATTACACACGTGAATATTATAGCATTCAGTTTCGACTGTACAACATGTTGAACATGCAATATTTGAAAGTGTCATTAGTTTTCGCGTTTATATATAGCCCCAATTCTCATTTATTCGTGCCTTCTCATTGATTTACGCCCCTACAAAACAAGTGAATAAGCATATTCTAAAAATAGCGTTAATTAGCCAGTTTTTTTTAAAAAAAATATCCAGGCTATTGGATTGGCGAAAGCCGGGCGGGCTGGCGGCGTCCACAATCAATTAGATGCAATCAATCAATGTCCATTTCTTTGTTACTGTACCACCTAGGACCACCAAACTTTCACAGCTTCATAATCAAGGGGTGCCCACCACATATCACTATCCAACATGTGACTTTTTTTTAACTTGACCCATTTTTTCCGCGCAGTTAACTTAGCCATTTTCAATGTTAAGTTTTCGAGTTTACAATGTTAAGTTTTCGTGTTTAAGTCCATTTCTTTGGTACTGTACCACCTAGGACCACCAAACTTTCACAGCTTCATAATCAAGGGGTGCCAACCACATATCACTATCCAACATGTGACTCTTTTTTTTAACTTGACCCATTTTTTCCGCGCAGTCGACTTAGCCATTTTCAATGTTAAGTTTTCGCGTTTACAATGTTAAGTTTTCGTGTTTAAGTCCATTTCTTTGGTACTGTACCACCTAGGACCACCAAACTTTCACAGCTTCATAACCAAGGGGTGCCTACCACATACAACTATCCAACATGTGACCATTTTTTTACTTTCACCTATTATTTCTACGTAATTGACTTAGCCGTCCATATTTTCATTCTAACCCCCAACCGTGCGGCCCCTGTGCCCAATGTCACGGTCAAATTACTTTGATTTTTTTTGTTAAAGTTTTTTCGTGTACTATATCTCTGTAACTGCTTCACCAATTACCTTGATACTTCACATGGGTGTTTATCATCATTGTCGCACCCGCTTGCGGAAAGCGCGATATAGTCGGCATTTTGGCATACGTCCGTCCGTACGTCCGTGTGTCCGGTTAATTTTGTTTCGTTAAAGTTTTTCCATCTACTATATCTATTTTTTTAGCGTCCATGCCTCGCCCCAAGGTGCGACATGCCACGGCCATCTAGTCTACAAAAAGTGGGTATAATTATGTTATCCAAGTGTCTATGCTTGGAAAAAACCTTGGAAAAATTTTCCGATTTTTTCAAACACAAAAACATGTTTGGCAACTGATTTAGTACATAAAACTAACATATACTGCCTAATAGATACATCTCAAGTCTTGAGATTTACATCTTAATCGCAATGTGAAGACAACAAAAACTTTTTTTGTATACCACTCAGTGCAAAATGTCAATATTGACAATTTCATTTCCGTAACCTTAACGGCTTCAGCTCGTAAGTGAGTCGATAAACTCCGGCTATCGTAATTCATCGGCCGCGAATCGGGCAGTTGAGGAGTTGACCCGAGCGTCTATCGGAAAATCGATCCGGCTTTGAAACACGCACCTGCTGTTTGTTTATCAACAAACATTGATATTTTCATTGACTACAAACTCATTTTGTACCAAAATGAATGCAAACAGTTTCAAAGTGTGTGTAAATAGAAAGCTGTTGGATTTATATGTCGGAAAACCCAATAGGAGGCCAAATTCGGCAACTTGAGTCGTATAGGGGCTTTAAAAAAATCAACTAATCTATAATGAATTTAGTAAAATAGTTCGCGCGGAAATCCAAACTTTCCAAAGAGGTGCTAGCAATTTTTTGATAATTACACGTCGTGTGTGTTAGCGCGCATATGCTGCCGACAGTCTTGTGATTTGACGTTACACAGCATATACATTACGATACACTTCACAAAGGAAACGTGTCTTGAGTTTGAATAAGGATAATAATTATCTCTAGATTATTGTATCCCCCGGACTCCGTCGGGGGATACTATGGATTTGACAGCGCGCCGCGTCCGCGGTCCGCGTCCGCCGCAGACACTTCTTGTCCGGAGCATAACTCGAACACCCTTTGGAATATTTTCATGAAACTTCACACATGCATAGACCACGACCCGAAGGTGTGTCGCGCACAAGAATGACAACTCTTGCATAGCTAATTTTTTAAGTTATCTCCCTTTTTTGTTTCTCGCACTGATTTCGTGTCCGGAGCATAACTCCACCACCCTTTCGAATATTTTCATGAAACTTCACATATGCATAGACCACGACCCGAAGGTGTGTCGCGCACAAGAATGACAACTCTTTGCATAGCTAATTTTTGAGTTCTCCCTTTTTTGTTCGCGCACTGATTGACCATAACTCGACCACCCTTTGGAATATTTTTATGAAACTTAACACATTCAATTAGACCACGAACCGAAGGTGTGTCGTGCACAAGAATGACAACTCTTGCATAGCTAATTTTTTTAGTTATCTCCCTTTTTTGTTTTCGCTCACTGATTTCCTGTCCGGAGCATAACTCGACCACCCTTTGGAATATTTTCATGAAACTTCACACATGCAGACCACGACCCGGAGGTGTGTCGCGCACAAGAATGACAACTCTTGTGTAGCTAATTTTTCAGTTATCTCCCTTTTTTGTTTTGCGCACTCTACAAACTGGACAATAATGCATGAAGACCTGTTTTCTCGTCTGCTCTGTACATCTTTTCTCGTGTGCTCTGTACACCTTACCTGTAGAGAGAACAATAGAAACTGGGAGAACCATGTGCTAGCATGGGCTAGCATGTGCAGATGTCCAGTGCTTGACCACTGTTGACCAGGTAATTTATACAGGTAAATTACTACATTGGGTACTGTGTTGAAAATATTGTGGCATTATGTGGACCTGTGCAGATATATGTAGATAAATATAGGACTATTAAAAAAAAATCTGGTCTCCAATAGCAAGCATTATTATTTTTAAACTTTTTTTTTTCATTTTTTTCTTTTCATTTTTTTTTTTTCAATTTTTTTTTTCAAATTATTTTTCAATTTGACTGGAAAAAAAATCTGGGCTCCAGTAGCAAGCATTATTATTTTTAAACTTTTTTTTTCCATTTTTTTGTTTTCATTTTTTTTTTCAAATTATTTTTCAATTTTTGTCCAGTAGCATAAGGTCGTAAGTGCTATATACAGACTATTCACCTGTGCATGTGCTAGCATGTGCAACTGACCACTGACCACTTACAGGTAATTTATACAGGTAAATGATTATATTACATTTCCGTAAACTGTGTTGAAGATATTGTGGCATTATGTGGACCTGTGCAGATATATGTAGATAAATATAGGACTATTAAAAAAAATTCTGGGCTCCAGTAGCAAGCATTATTATTTTTAATTTTTAAACTTTTTTTCCATTTTTTTTTTTCAAATTCTTTTTCAATTTTTGTCTAGTAGCATAAGGTCGTAAGTGCTATATACAGACTATTATCATATAATAAAACAATTATTGGCTAGTGAGCCATAGAATATAATCTGATATTCTATGGTTCACTAGTCAATAATTGTATAATATGTTCGGGCCAGTGAAAATTGCTTTCGGGCCCAGGCTCGAGGTCAAGGCGGGACAAGGCGAGGCATCTGATTCCGCGGAATTCTTGTTTACTTATCTCCCTTTGTTGTTTCGTGCTCTGATTTTGTATCCAGAGCATAAGTCGAACACGCATATACGCATTGCTCTAATGGTCCTCTACCGCCCTGTGCCAAATCCACGTTCGTTCTGCCCCCGTCAAGCCCAGGGTCAAGGTCACATACTTAGTGCTTCAAAAACATTAACGCTTGGGTAAATATCTTATACTTTCTGTTTTCTTTCATGGATCATGGATCATCTTCATATTTCATATACCCATTGCTCTAATGGTCCTCTACCACCCTGTGCCAAATCCACGTTCGTCCTGCCCCACCAATCCCAGGGTCAAGGTCACATACTTGGTGCTTCAAAAACTTTAACGCTCAGGTAAATATCTTATAATTTTTATTTAATTTTTTTTCCATTCACGGATCAACTTTCATATTTCATATACGCGTTGCTCTAATGGTCGTCTACCGCCCTGTGCCAAATCCACGTTCGTCCTGCCCCCGCCAATCCCAGGGTCAAGGTCACATACTTGGTACTTCAAAAACTTTAATGCTCAGGTAAATATCTTATAATTTTTCTTTCCATTCACGGATCAACTTCATATTTCATATATGCGTTGCTCTAATGGTCCTCTACCGCCCTGTGCCAAATCCACGTTCGTCCCGCCTCATTTATTATCAAAGCGATATGTGGGACATCCGTGTTCTATGAACACATTTTCTAGTTTATTAAACTTCACACATGCATAGAAGACGACCCAAAGGTGTGTCTCACGTAAGAATGACAACTCTTGCGTCGTTAATTTCTTAGTTATCTCCCTTTGTTGTTTCGTGCACTGATTTCGTGTCTGGAGCATAACTCGAACACCCTTTGGAATATTTTCATGAAACTTCACACATGCATAGACCACGACCCTAAAGGTGTGTCCCGCAAGAATGACAACTCTTGCATCACTAATTCTTTAGTTATCTCCCTTTGTTTTTCCGTCACTGATTTTGTCTCCGGAGCATAACTCGAACACCCTTTTTTCAAACTACTTGTGTATCTGGGGAGGGGGATACACATGCGCTTGTCGACAAGCGTCCATTTCTTGTTTGTATTATGAATTAAACAAAGTATTTTTTAAATAATTAGATATTAATTTAAATAAATATTTCGGCATCATTTACTCAATAAATTAAAATTAAATGTGTAGCTGAAATGAAAGTGAAAGTAGAACGTTTTTGTTATATCCTCCGGGTTAATCGCTGAGGATTCCTATTTGAATTGGAAAATGATATGAATTTTAAATTTAGGAGACTGTGTCAGGAGAAAATGGACTGATGACATGTCACCAGCAGAGGCGGATTCAGGGGGGGGGGGGGGGGGGGGAGGGGCGGGGACCTTTAGAAATCCCAATTTTTTTTGATTTTTTTTAAGAAATATTGTTTTACACACATAGATTGTATAGAGTCTATACAATCTATGTGTAAAACAATATTTCTTAAAAAAAAATAAAAAAATCGGGATTTCTGAAAGAATATTAAGCGCCCAGACGTGTCTGATCAGTTAGTACGCATCATGGCGTCGCGAATAACAAACCGATAGTAGGCGACAATAACAAAGAAACCCAGCGGGCAAATACACACCAGGGGTCATCAAACAATCGATGCGATCCAATTTTACACGCCTATTTGGTGGGATTAGCGCATTTATGACATGCACTCGCCCCTAGGGTCTGAAATTCATAGTAAACAAAAAAAAAATCCAGAAAATTCCAGGGCGACTTGACTTCCCCCTACTGGAAAAATAAGGCGACTTGGCCAGAAAAAAAGAGACCACTTCGCCCATGTCGCCCTCAAACATGAACCCTCTAGACTGTTATAATCTTCAAATATATAACAAAAAATGCAGTAGAATGCATGAAAAGGCTTCCTCAATTCAAAAAAATTCTGGGGGGGGGGCATGCCTCCGCACCCCCCTAGCCAACTCCCTCGCTCCGCTCAGTCGACGAACGAGCATACCTCCTTCAAGTTTCATGTGGGCCTGGGTGAAATCCTGGATCCGCCACTGACCAGTCTAGTTCCTGAGCTATGGCTGTGACAGGAAAAAATGGACCGATGACATATGTCACCAGTTTAGTTCCTGAGCTATGGCTGTGACAGGAAAAAAGGGACCGATGACATATGTCACCAGTCTAGTTCCTGAGCTATGGCTGTGACAGGAAAAAAGGGACCGATGACATGTCTCACCAGTCTAGTTCCTGAGCTATGGCTATGACAGGAGAAATGGGACTGATGACATGTCACCTGTCATGTTCCATGCATGACTGCTCGCTCTTGTTTGTAATTGTTGTAAAATATATAAAGTTTAAACTGTGTATACAAAACTATAGATATCCATATCCCCTGTTCCTTGCATGACTGCTCGCTCTTGTTTGTACTTGTAAAATATATAAAATTTAAACTGTGTATACAAAACTATAGATATACCCCCGTTCCCCCCCCCCCCCCCCCCCAGCATACAAAGTATATTGATTTTAAATGGAGTATATATGATTTTTTGTGTTAAATATTAAAATGGTTGCCATGACAACCAATATTATTAAATGTTCACACGTTAAGTGTATTGCTAGATGGTAACAGTACTCGGGGTGTATTGCATTGATTTTCAAAAAGTAAACACCTTTTCAACAAATACTATTTTTGTGTTTTCCAATATTGGTTACCATGGTTACTATGGTAATATTTCAGAACTAGTGTATAATACAATTGTTGTATGTTTAATTGTTTATTGCATCCAATGATGTTACTACATATTTCATTTTATTCAGTTATCAAAAATATGCAATTGAACAACGATATTTTGAAGGAAAAATGGTTTCCATGGTGACAGATTTTGGCAAACTATATATTGTGCCATAGTAACAGTTCTACATGGATATGAACAAAGATAGTATAGTGCACATATGGTTTGTCAGATAAATTTTGTATTTGCAGTATTGATAATCAATCACCTACTGTATCTCAAAAAGGTCTTAAAAGGTCTTAAAACGTCACAATAGGTATCAAAAACAATTTTTCAAAACCGTTGCCATGGTAACCGATTTTGTAAAAAATGAAGCATTTACAAGGAATTTCAACATGGTAAATGAATGTAGTTACATTATAATGTTATTATATACCTATTTGTGTTAATTGGTAATGAAATGCATTGGAAATGAGATGAACATTGTAAATAATAACACTTTTGGGTAAAAAAACATGTTTTTGTTGACTTATTTTACATTCCATAAACAGTTATTTTCAGCAAAATTGACGAAATGTAAGAAAAATGTGTATAACGTGATATTTTATTCAATAAAATGCATGGTTTTACACATATTTCTTTATTTATTTCCAAAATAGGTCATTAATAATATGAAAGAAAACATGATTTTAGCCGATTTCTGTGCCATTTGCTCGCATTCAAATACATGGTGGAAAAATTACAAAATTTGCCAAAAAATGGGTTAAAAAAAGTTTGATAACTTTTGAACCGCTGGACCGATTTTAATGATCTATATCTCATTGTAAACATCTCACCAAGTCCCACAAATCTGCATGAAAATTAAATAGGTAGCTTATATATTAAAAAAGGACCTGAACCCCCTATCAGTAGGCACAAAATTTTCTAATATGGGAATTATATAAGTGTGTCACTATTCCACCAGTTCTAAAAATTACGAGTGCCCGCTATACAGATATAACCATTTAGTAATTTTTATTTTACTGATAGTGATGCACAGTGTATCAGGCTATTTTCATATGCAAATGAGGCATGATATTAATTTATTATTTATACTAATTAAATGTGTCATCTGAAAAAATAATATTTTCGACAGATTATAAAGTAAGATCATTGCACATCAAAAAATAAATACGGAGAATAAATAGTAATGCCTGTTAGTATTTTAATGAAACACGGTTATAGCCCCTGATATCAGTGTGAAAATTTACGTCTGATATAAAATGTATAATAATTACAATTAATACGTAGGGTAATGGTGAATGAATGTTTATTTTGCCAGAAAATGTCTCGGATGATGTCTCTGATATAAAGAACATTTTGTGCCTACTGAGTGGGCATGTACCTTTAATCTGAAGAGGGTCTGTTCGCAAATTATGCATAAAATGTGATATATGTTGATTTCTAGGTGAATATGGACTTCACCATATTTAAATATGATGCATCTAGGCAGCAACACTTCTTTATTGTATGAATGATCAAGGAATGCCACTCAGGATGAGAAACCACAACCGGTGTAAATGGCAGCGGTGAGGCCGACGTACACAGCGGTCATACAGTAAATAAATTTCTCGTGTTTTGATTGACCTGTTTGACAGGTGATATGGGCCGCTACTGTCTGTCAAGCGGCGCCTGTTAGAGACAATGTAAACAAATATTAAACCGTCTCCGAAAGCTAGTCTAAACCTAGACTGATTTTCAAAATTTAACTTTTATTCTCTTCTAATGTTCGACTATTTCCAGTGACTGGAAATAGTCTAACATTAGAAGAGAATAAAAGTTAAATTTTGAAAATCAGTCTATAATTTGCCAAGTTATTAATGAATTGATACTTGTTTACATCGGACTGACGTCAGGCGATATTTATAACATCATGACGTTGCACCATATTTCTACGATGTTATGCATGTACCAATACACTTACATAACATAACTAAGTTCTTGAGAAATATAATCTGCGGTAGGATAAAGACGTTATATAGTGATTTGGCGCGGTTACGTGTACCGATACATGGTTACCGATGGTACCGTTGCATCTCAATTAATGTTGGCCCTAGTTGCGAACGGTAGCTCGTGCAATCTACTCCCGTACCGTCCATAGCCAGAGTTACGATTTCACTCATAGGATTCCTCTGCAGAATAGCGAATCGGATCTGATTCGCACTTTAGCAGTTAATTGTGAAAGATTTTATATAACTGAAATGAGTGTTAATACATGTATTATGAAAATAACATATTCCAGTAATTATGACATAAATTTCCACATGTAGATGACTTGATAATGTAAATTTAAGCTAGATTCAACAAGTGACCCAGTCAGTGGCATCCAAATTCAATATGTTAAATCTAAGATGAGGTCCATTTTCTGTAAAGGCAAAAACTAATTTTCTAAACCTTTTACAATGGTAACAATTGTTTCATACTTATTAGTTTGCATTACTTTATAATACTAATTATAGTAATATTTTTTTCAGATGGAAAATATCTCAAATATGTCGCAACTAACTGCTAAAGTGTGAATCAGATTTGATTCTCTATTCTGCAGAGGAATCCTATGAGTGGAATCATACCTCTGGCTACAGACGGTACGGGAGTAGATTGCTAGAGTTACCGTTCGCTACTATGTTCGCACCAGAGACCGTCCGTGCAAATGACACAGCAGTATTACACAAAACTATTTAAGTAGATAAAATTCATATATATAAAGATTACATCTCAAAGAGGTTGTCAAATGACAGACGAGACTGTCATAGGTGGAATGGCGAAACCTGAACATGGCAATCTCGGAGTCTGAACATGCTGAAATGATACATGCGATTCCATCTAAAAAGAAATAGTTATTAGTCACAGTGACGCATGTATGGCTAATATGATGCTTTGATGCTGCACCCCGATATACATGTAGGTACCACCTATTACACCTATAACTTAGGGGATAACCATCCTAATGCTTCGTCGTAAAACAGATTCACAGACCATAAAACCTCCCACATACCGCTCCAAATCGAAAAACAAAGCATGGTTATACCCATTCTAATGCACCTAGTGTGCTCCCAACTTTCTGCAACGTTGTAGCATATCACAAACAGTGATATTTTTCAATACGTCAGCAGTTTGTTGTCGTCATCGATAACCGCCTCACACCAAATGAATTTGAAGAAATGTAACTCCGCCGAAGAATATTCCCATTTCAAATTGAGATTAACAGGACTTTTTCTCAGACATATTCAACTCTAAAGTTTATTTTAACAATTGTATTGATTTTCTATGTGTAGTTGCAACAGTTAATTGCTTTTATTCATTTAAAGAAATCCAACATTTCTGTCGTGGGTTTGTGTGATTTTTACAAAAAAAAGGAAATGTCCACAATGTCAACAAGTGTCAACAGGATTTCCCAGAATTTACGCCTAATTCAGGTGATTTCCCATATGCAATACAGTTTATTGTCGAGCCCGCTTGCAGAAAGCGAGACATAGTGATCACAATGACATCCGGGTGTCCGTGCGTCCGTCAGAAATCTGCATTAAAGTTTCTAAAAAATACCATCAAATGCCTCGGCGGGCTCGACATGCGGGCCGCGGCCATCTAGTTATGTATAGTCATGTATGGGGACATTGGAGTTTGTATAACTATAGGCTGGTACTGGCATATTGAGTTTGCATTTGAGCATTTTTGTCGAGCCCGCTTGCGGAAAGCGAGACAGTGATTACAATGACGTCCGGGTGTCCGTGCGTGCGTCCATCCGTCAGTCCATGCGTCCATCCGTCCGAAATCTCGTTAATGTTTTTAAATACCTTATATCTCTGCAGTTCTAAGTCACATTGACTTGAAACTTCATATGCTTATTAGTCATCATCCATATATTCATGCTGTATCCCACTCATGTGGCCCCTGTGCCCAAGGTCAAGGTCAAATGACTTAGAAGTTTGCGTTCAAGTTTCTGTCAAAATTTGCATTAACGTTTTCACATACCTACTATCTCTGTAACCGTAAGTCAGATTTGCTTGAAACTTTGTATGCTTATTGGGCATCATCCATATAATCATTCTGTGTCCCACTCATGCGGCCCCTTTGCCCCAATGTCAAGGCCAAATGACTTAGAAGTTTGCGTTATAAAATATGCGTTAAAGTTTTTACATATCTTATATCTCCACAATTGTGACTCCAATTTACTTCCAACTTCCAATACTTTTCATCATCCATATTTTCATTCAATAGCTTGCCCATGTGGGCCACATGCCGAAGGTCAAGGTCAAATGACTTTGAAATTTGTGTTAAAGTTTTTACATACCTTATATCTCCACAACACTTACTCTGATTTACTTCAAACTTCAAATAATTCTTTATTATCATCCTTATTTTCATTCTATAGCCCACCCATGCGGCCCACATGCCTAAGATCAAGGTCAAATGACTTAAAGCTCCACAACCCTTAATTCAAACTTCAAATAAATACACTCTGAGACCATCAAATGCCTCGGTGGGCTCGACATGCGGGCCGCGGCCATCTGGTAGTAAATTCTTCTTTATTTTGGGCGGGTGGGGTAATATTTTTGGAAATTTCTTGAAGGGTCACCCTGTAGTCATGTTTGTCAGTCGTTGGTCGATTCTCTTAAACATTGTCTGCTTTGGGTTGTACAGGTCAATATGGCAGAATGGAAAACCGAAAATGATTTGGGAAATATTGGATTCCCCGCCGCTGGCCAGTGCAAAAGCCCTACAAAAGTGCACAGGGTTACATAAATGTGTCAAGTTGTAAAACACAGTCTGGTAAAACACAGATTTTATATGCTGTGATTTTTCATATTTTATAGGTTGTAATTACAATTGACCAATCAGATGCGTGCTTTATATTTTGTAAGCATGTTATTGTAATGTTGCTGGTTGCTGACATCATTTCTCTACATGTTTCTGTGAAACACGAGAGTGGTATAAATTACTGCCTCTACAAAATTCAGTGGAGTAATTCGCTTATATTTGTGTAAACTACTGCTTGAAATGTAAGGAAGTTTTGTTCACAAACTGAGGCAAGCCATCTTTGACAAACCATCCCATCAGGATCTGCGATGTTTGTTGATACTTTCTATTATTATGCCCCACCACGATAGTGGAGGGGGCATTTAGTGTTACCCTTGTCCGTCCGTCCCGTTCGTCCGTCCGTCACAAAACTTTAACGCTCGGGTAAATGTCTCATAATTTCTTCATCCTCTGACCGATCTGCTTCATATTTCATATACACATTGCTCTAATGGTCCTCTACCGCCCTGTGCCAAATCCACGTTCGTCCTGCCCCCGCCAAGCCCAGGGTCAAGGTCACATACTTAGTGCTTCAAAAACTTTAACGCTCAGGTAAATATCTTATAATTTCTGTTTTCTTTCACGGATCAGCTTCATACTTCATGTACGCATTGCTCTAATGGTCCTCTACCACCCTGTGCCAAATCCATGTTCGTCCTGCCCCCGCCGAGCCTAGGGTCAAGGTCACATACTTAGTGCTTCAAAAACTTTAACGCTCGGGTAAATATCTTGTGATTTCTGTTTTCTTTCACGGATCAGCTTCATACTTCATATAAGCATTGCTCTAATGGTCCTCTACCGCCCTGTGCCAAATCCACATTCGTCCTGCCCCCGCCGAGCCCAGGATCAAGGTCACATACTTGGTGCTTCAAAAACTTTAATGCTCGGGTAAATATCTTATAATTTCTGTTTGCTTTCACGGATCAGCTTCATATTTCATATACGCATTGCTCTAATGGTCCTCTACTGTCCTGTGCCAAATCCACGTTCGTCCTGCCCCCGCCAAGCCCAGGGTCAAGGTCACATACTTAGTGCTTCAAAAACTTTAACGCTCGGGTAAATATCTTATAATTTCTGTTTTCTTTCACGGATCAGCTTCATACTTCATATACGCATTGCTCTAATGGTCCTCTACCGCCCTGTGCCAAATCCACATTCGTCCTGCCCCCGCCGAGCCCAGGGTCAAGGTCACATACTTTTTGCTTTAAAAACTTTAGCGCTCGGTTAAATATCTTATAATTTCTGTTTGCTTTCACGGATCAACTTCATATTTCATATACGCATTGCTCTAATGGTCCTCTACTGTTCTGTGCCAAATCCACGTTCTTCCTGCCCCCGCCGAGCCCAGGGTCAAGGTCACATACTTGGTGCTTCAAAAACTTTAACGCTCGGGTAAATATCTTAAAATTTCTGTTTGCTTTCACGGATCAGCTTCATATTTCATATACGCATTGCTCTAATGGTCCTCTACTGTCCTGTGCCAAATCCACGTTCGTCCTGCCCCCGCCAAGCCCAGGGTCAAGGTCACATACTTAGTGCTTCAAAAACTTTAACGCTCGGGTAAATATCTTATAATTTCTGTTTGCTTTCACGGATCAGCTTCATATTTCATATACGCATTGCTCTAATGGTCCTCTACTGTCCTGTGCCAAATCCACGTTCGTCCTGCCCCCGCCAAGCCCAGGGTCAAGGTCACATACTTAGTGCTTCAAAAACTTTAACGCTCGGGTAAATATCTTATAATTTCTGTTTTCTTTCACGGATCAGCTTCATACTTCATATACGCATTGCTCTAATGGTCCTCTACCGCCCTGTGCCAAATCCACATTCGTCCTGCCCCCGCCGAGCCCAGGGTCAAGGTCACATACTTTTTGCTTTAAAAACTTTAGCGCTCGGTTAAATATCTTATAATTTCTGTTTGCTTTCACGGATCAACTTCATATTTCATATACGCATTGCTCTAATGGTCCTCTACTGTTCTGTGCCAAATCCACGTTCTTCCTGCCCCCGCCGAGCCCAGGGTCAAGGTCACATACTTGGTGCTTCAAAAACTTTAACGCTCGGGTAAATATCTTAAAATTTCTGTTTGCTTTCACGGATCAGCTTCATATTTCATATACGCATTGCTCTAATGGTCCTCTACTGTCCTGTGCCAAATCCACGTTCGTCCTGCCCCCGCCAAGCCCAGGGTCAAGGTCACATACTTGGTGCTTCAAAAATTTTAACGCTCAGGTAAATATCTTATAATTTCTGTTTTCTTTCACGGATCAGCTTCATTCTTCATATACGCATTGCTCTAATGGTCCTCTGTGCCATATCCACGTTTCTCCTGCGCCAAGCCCAGGGTCAAGGTCACATACTTGATTCTTCAAAAACTTTTTAACGCTCGGGTAAATATCTTATAATTTCTGTTCCCTTCCACGGATCAGCTTCATACTTCATATACGCATTGCTATAATGCTACTCTACCGCCCTGTGCCAAATCCACGTTCGTCCTGCCCCCGCCAAGCCCAGTGTCAAGGTCACATACTTGGTGCTTCAAAAACTTTAACGCTCGGGTAAATATCTTATAATTTCTGTTTGCTTTCACGGATCAGTTTCATATTTCATATACGCATTGCTCTAATGGTCCTCTACTGTCCTGTGCCAAATCCACGTTCGTCCTTCCCCTGCCAAGCCCAGGGTCAAGGTCACATACTTAGTGCTTCAAAAACTTTAACGCTCAGGTAAATATCTTATAATTTCTGTTTTCTTTCACGGATCAGCTTCATTCTTCATATACGCATTGCTCTAATGGTCCTCTACCGCCCTGTGCCAAATCCACGTTTCTCCTGCGCCAATCCCAGGGTCAAGGTCACATACTTGGTTCTTCAAAAACTTTAACGCTCGGGTAAATATCTTATAATTTCTGTTCCCTTCCACGGATCAGCTTCATACTTCATATACGCATTGCTATAATGCTCCTCTACCACCCTGTGCCAAATCCATGTTCGTCCTGCCCCCGCCAAGCCCAGGGTCAAGGTCACATACTTGGTGCTTCAAAAACTTTAACGCTCAGGTAAAAAAAAAATGTAACTTGGAATTTGGCCTCATTTATTATCAAAGCGATATGTGGGGCATCCGTGTTCTATGAACACATTTTCTAGTTTTTATTTAATTTTCCCTTGTTGGATCAAATAGCCTGCAAATTGGATAAATCCATTTACGTTTCTGCGGGGTGAAGGGCATTACATGCTGAATTAAAAATTTGTCGTCTGCTGTTTATTTTCCATTTTTATGCCCCACCACGATAGTGGAGGGGGCATTTAGTGTTACCCTTGTCCGTCTGTCCCGTCCGTCCGTACGTCCGTCACGAAACTTTAACGCTCGGGTAAATGTCTCATAATTTCTTCATCCTTTGACCGATCTGCTTCATATTTCATATACACATTGCTCTAATGGTCCTCTACCGCCCTGTACCAATTTCTAAATCCACGTTTGTCCTGCCCCCACCAAGCCCAGGGTCAAGGTCACATACTTGGTGCTTCAAAAACTTTAACGCTCGGGTAAATATCTTATTATTTCTGTTCCTTTTCACGGATCATCTACAAAAACTTTAATGCTCGGGTAAAAAAAAAATTTGACTTGGAATTTGGCCTCATTTATTATCAAAGCGATATGTGGGGCATCCGTGTTCTATGAACACATTTTCTAGTTTCTCATCAAAAGCATGTTTTAATGCGAAAGAATACAAAATATAAAACAACAGCAGACGACAATTGTTGGTTCCCACATTCTAAGGATTACGGTACTCATGTTCAACAGTTGAGAAAGTATACTTACTCAGTTGTAGATGGTCAACAGTTACAATGTGGACCTGGTGTAAAGTTCGAGCGTTCAGGCTGAGCTGTTGTGACGTGGCGATCAGATTGTACAATAACGCAAGTATTAACTACATGTACATGTATTTAAATAGTCGATGACACTGTGTATTGGGGCATATTGGGCATGTAACAAGTGTAGACCAATATGTGTGATGTGACTAGTGATATGGGGCTTATGTGCTTTGTTGTCAATGTACAAGTAGCTTCTGACCAAACTGCTGTAGCCTGATAACGATCTATGCTGCTTGTTAGAAGCATGACGGGTGTTTTGCAAAGCTGATCTGGATCTGCACTGGCAAATGTATGTTGTTCCTCCTAACAATTTATGGACGGCAGTTTCGGCATTTGACTTCTAGTCGATAATGTTTCATAACTGAGTAAATTCTGAATAAACTTCTATACACATTCTCGTAGATGTTGATACTAATAAACAAACACTAATAATTCCAGCACAAAAAATATTTACACAATTCCCTAACATTTGATTGGTCCGTAGCAAACCTCTGTCCAAAATTTATAGTAAACTCCCACGCCGAACTACTTTCTACATGTGCGCTGTCAGTGCTGTGAATGTAAACAAATAAGCACATTTTCTTGATGAATTTATTTCAAATGCTGGAATTATAAGGAATGAATGGCCTTTTTGTTGAATTTATCGGGGATATAAACTTGGAAAAGTCGCGGGAATACTGGACGAAGGCCGGAAGGCCTCGTCCAATATTCCCGCGACTTTTCCAAGTTTATACACTAATAAACAAACAAACAAACAATAATAATAAAACTCTCTTCAATAGTATTTCCAGTCCCAACATACTACAAATATGCCACAGTTGTGTCTTAAATTTGGCTCGTATAATCATTACATTCTTTGTGTCCGTCAGTATGCATAACTATGTAAGGGCCGCCAGCTTTTCTATGGCATGTCTGGACAGCGTAGGCGCAGGTCAGTCTGCGCATCCATGCAGCCTGGTCAGGCCTACACTGCTCACCATTCCATCAATATACCATTGTGCTGGCACCGCACACAGGTTGAAGTAACTGACCGAGGTCTATAAACATATTAAATATGCCTAAAAGCATATATAAATTGAAAAAAAAAATAATCTAAGAAAAAGATTGTTACTCCCTCTAGGACCGAGGTCTATAAATACATTAAATATGCCTAAAAGCATATATAAATGAAGAAAAAAAGCTAAAAAAAAAATTGTTACTCCGTCTATATCTAACAAAAATTTGTTTAGCTTATTTTTTTTTCATTTGTATCAGTGATTCTATATTTTATGTACATCTGGTGTCCCGGTGTAATTTACTGACAAATCACACAATTTATATGGAAAATTATTTTTTGTTCAGTAAAGAAGCTATGTATAATACCAATCCATTAAGAAAACAGTATTTATAATTCTTGTTATGTGTGTTTAGTTATTATTTTCTGTTGTTGGCATACGTATGGTGCACCAAATGGGCATGTCCCGATCATCAATCAGCACAGTTCACAAGCCCGTAATTCTCAAATCTTGTCCATTTGTACTTTACTATACATTGCATCTGAATTAAAATAGTTTATTGCATCTGAATTAAAATAGTTTAACATTGACATTAAACTTATTCTGCAATAAATTTGCCTTTTGTTGTCAAAAATACTGACGTTAATGTATCTGTCCCGCGAAATCGAATCATTACCGTTACACTGAACAAAAAATGTAAAATCAGAGTAACCTCCCTTTCCTACTCTCAGCTACTAATGCAATGAACACTTTATGGGCGCCCGATTTATAAATAAACACGGTGGTAACACAACTTAAGTCATTGCCGAGAACGAGGCCGGTCTTTATTCAGAATTTTAAGGTTACACATTACATGCATCATTACCTTTCGGGGTTTATACACGTCCATATGTATGTATGTCGACTGAAACGAAAATGGGTAGATAGACACACTTACAACATTGCCTTTGCATATTCTACCTTCATGATGCGTTGTATACAGAGGGGTGAAAAATGGGAGTTTTTAAAGAAAAATCATTACCGTTACGGTCATTTCCGTTACAAAATTGTGTAACGGTAATGACGATCGTGTAACGGCAATGATAAATTACCATACTAACCAGTCAGTTCATGCGTCAATTAGATATAAACCAGGTCCCATCAGTTGTCGGTCAGTAATGGCACATTTATTCAGACCTACAACATTTATATATCAAGATTTAATTAGTAAAAGCTCTGAAACAACAAAAAACAGACACAGTTTCAAGGAGTGTGGGTTTCTATTGGCAATCACATTAAAAGTAAACACTAACTTGAAGTTATATTGTACAGCATATTCAAAGTATAAATATGTTTGTTATATATGCTGTATTACAGTTGAACTTCGATGGGTCGAACAGCCTGCGGGGTTAAGTTTTAGTTCGACCCATCCGTTGTTCGACCCATCGGGATTTTCTACTGTAACCATTTCAGATCTACGAGTTGGTCAGTGTACTAAGTGAAACAAGTCGTCATTACGACACGTTGTTTCATATAAATGCGCTTACATTTTCATTTACGGTTGATTGTCAGTCGTTTATTAACAGAAATAGGCTTTAATAAAATAAAGAAAGCGGCAAACTCATGTGTGTTTTTATTTAAATAGCCAGTATACAGCAATAGAACATGAGAACAACAGAAAATGATTACGAAATACAATTGGCGGACTTGATTGCCCCGTCCGATACGTTCATGTGAAAGCATCTCTGATTTTGTACCTATTGGCATTTGCGTAATTTCATGACAAATATTTATCTAATCAAATATAAATCTTTGTGAGTGAATATGTATTTGCCATAAAATGATGCGCATGCTTGTAGGTATAAAATTACATCGCTCGTCATACACTGATAAATCAATAGATGCATGCTCAGTCACCCCATCACTACTTCGGACCCGGAACCACATTCACTGCATATCATAATTTACTATCACATGGAACCCAACCCAGTACAAATTATACATGAAAGTTATACACGTCCGGTATTGAAGAAGTCTGTTATCTCGCCTTGCTTCGTAGTCTTCCGCTTCACCTGCTCCATCACAACACGTCTAAATACCTTATCGTCAATGCATAATTACCACGTATGCTGGTCACGACTGCCGTTATTGTATATGCTCAAATGACCACTTGAGATTTGTTTGACAACCGGTTAACAATAGGTGTGAAAGTCAATCAACTAGTCTGGAGACAATCGTCTGACATGTTCGAGTTTTTGTGGTGTTTATAGTGGATTTATACACGACCGGGCGTGACAGCGATTCGAGGCATTGAGGGTTGTTCGACTTTCACAAGTTCGACCTATACCGGGTAGTTTTAACGTATTTATATAGGAATTCTGCCGGGACCTAAAGGCTAGTTCGAGGCAATCATGGCTGACAAGTTCACCAGGGTTCGACCCATCGATGTTCGACTGTAGTATTTTAAATAAATGGAAAGTCATTACCGTTACGTTTTGTCATTACCGTACATAATCATTTCCGTTACGCCCATATTTTTGGAGGCTGTGCTATTAATTAAATGTAGCTTTATAACGATGTTTGGTACATGTGGTAAAACACGGCATTCTGTTACATGCCAAGCTATTTTGTTTTGCTTAACTTAACTGAGACCTCTGGTCCCTTGAAGTGGAAATAAAATATATAAAATGACGAGAACAATTGGCTATACTATTATAAATGTAACAACTGGACTGTCACCCAATGGAATAAACACAGTTTAATGAATTATTGGTTCTACATCGAAACTAGAAAAACGGCACCAATATGTACATAAAATATAGAATCACTGGTATATGCTTTTAGGCATATTTAATGTATTTATAGACCTCGGTCCGTGGCACCGCACTGGCGTAAAATATTTCAAGTAAAAATTCACCAGTTTTTTATGAGATGCCATTAGAGCTATCGCATGAACACATTTATCTTCCGCATGTAGCTGAATGGGAATTTGACAGAAATCGGCGAATATTTCAACATGAATCAATTTCTGCTGGTGAAAAATGTAGCACCAGTGATAACACTTGTGTTTAACAGAGCTCGAGATAAGCTGCGTATTTGCGTAAATACCCAATTACAATTGCCAAAAACCCAATTGAAATCAGAAAAAACGAGTATCAAAAAGCAATAAAAATATTGTGGTACCTTTATCATGCTGCAGAAAACAATAAACAGACCACAAATATAGCATATTTTTCTTATTTTCCATGAAAACACATCTTGGTATTTCATTAGAATTGTCTCCAAGGAGACAATTCTTCTAATGAAATGCCAAGACATGTTTTCATTTCGAAGCAAACTATTAAATAATTGCTGTCTGTTGATGTGGAAACATTAGTGTGATTTTATTTTACCCAATTAAAATTTTGAAATACCCAATTGCTTCAGAAATGATGGAGTGACAATACTCAATTACTAATTCCTTATCTGGAGCCCTGGTTAAATATGTGATTGTATAAACACACACTGATGATCCAGACATAACAGTGGCCACACATATTTATCGTTCTTTTCTCAGCCGGCGGTCCATAATTGTTTTATAGCACAGCTCCTTGCCACACAACATGCGTGAACTTCCGAGAATTACCATGAATAAGAACATCATAAACAAAATCATCAAGAAGCGGAAAAAGGATGACCTTAAGGCTGGGAAGTTGAAGATGCAGACCAGTGGCATGTTGGTGTTATCAGGCAAACGGCCGGAGTACAACCACCACTTTGGTGCAAAGTTCAGCGAATTCAATGTGAAAGGACTGACATCTCATGGCTGGAAGCACAAAAAGTCTGTCGGGGATTACTTCAGTCTTGTTTCCCACGGAAAGGTGATCATTTCTGCAATGGGAGCTTCTAGCTGGTCAAAGGGACATTTGAATGTTCATGCCTTTGGACATCTGCGGTAATTTCATTATAGAATACGTTAAATTTACAATATACAAAATTTACAATATTTTTCATAAATAAAGTCAAAAGTATATGCGGAATTGAACTCTGAACCTTTGTCAACTTTTTACTCCATTTACGTTAAATATTGTAAATTTTATAAACGTATTTCATGAAATTACGCAGATGTCCGGTACAAAATCACATGGCGCGTCTCCTATCACATTATTGGCACCCATAGATCTGTCATAAGGTTTAAAACATCCTTATGCATTTAAATTCATAAATTTCTAAAGCAAGGTTCCTGTGAGAATCATTCTCATATTTAGTTGATGTCTGCATCCAGGCCCGTACGCAGGAATTAATTTAGGGGGTGCGTTATCGACAGCGCAAAGGGCTAAACATTGTTTTTTTGCACATTCACGGACAGACCTCGGCAGATTAACCATTTCACCCCTAAATAACTGGAATGGATTTTGATATGTTAACCCATTCCAATCATCACAAAATGATTTTCAGACCAGTCCATTTATGAACATGAGGTGTTTTGGTTCTCACGAGCCGGCTCATCTGGATCAACACTTTTTGCCAATACACTATACAGGCCTGTGGTGTTGAACAGTTAAAGGGGGGTGCGTACACACACGTCGCACCCCCTCTGCGTACGGGCCTGGCATCATTCTTCATAACAGGCATCAACCCTTGTATGTACCAGCATTTATGTACTTAAGTTAACCAGTGAAGACTAAAAGGGTAATGGTAGGATACTACGTCATCGTTCGCACTCTAAATGTCTCTCGATTCACTGAATTTGGCTCCCTCTAGAAACGTGAAAGTGCCATTTTCTTATATATTCATATCTTATATTTAGGAAATTATTTATAGCGCAACAAAGACGCCCGATACCAATTTTTAGCCTCTTGAACCCTGAAATCAACTCTGATCATATCCCTGCAATAAGTGTTAATTATTAAGGTAATTATCCAGGAAAAACGCTTTACTTATATTAAAATGGGTATTAGGATTCTTTGTTAGGGTATTAAGTGATAGATAGATAGATACACTTGACTTCAATGATAATTGCTTCATAAGAGTGATGTGATATATGAATATAACATATCTGAATATTGTCTTGTTACTGTATACTATATGGAGCATTATGTTGCCATCTCCGCCGTCTTTGTATGTACAAGCCATCATACAATTTCACCGCGTTTGACACATACAGCAAATAATATGACAGTAAACCAAATAAAATTTAGTACAATACATAATAGACAGATATGACAACGGCAAGCTATACATATTATGCCAGCAAATTATACAAAAGACGAGATATCTGAGCATTTCTACCATCAATCTCAAAATAAATTTTGATGTGTAAACTTTTCAATCTGATGCACAGCCTATGTTAGTCTACACGTTACCCATAGGTAAAGCCATATTTACTCGCATAGTAGGTGACATGTCTCAAGATTTATAGCCAATAACAGAGTACAAGTGTGGTGTGGTTTGCCAGGTAAAAGTGATACACTGTCCGATTTTCTGTGTATGAGGGTAATTATAATGGTGGTTCATGTTGTTAAAAACACAGACATCAACCTGTCCAGAAAACTGACATATTTTACAGTTTGGTGTAATATAATGATAGGAGTCCGTTCTCCTGGGGTTTCTACATGTGATTAGCTACATTATATCATATGTTCACTTCACATTTTGAGTTCTTTGTCAAATGGCAGAACAGGTGAAACTGGCTGATGGCTGGAACATACAAAGATGGCCGACTTGGCTACTCCATGTGCCGTGTAGGATATAGTAATGAGGCAGTATTCGCATATATGTTATACATATATTCCATCACGTTTACAAAGCAATTATCTTTGAATCAAACGATGATCAGGTATAGAACGGGTCCTTTAGCTATATAATTTCCTATAACGATAACATCTTAGAAAATGACAACATTTACCAACTTAGCAAGGGCTCTGTTTATGCCAATATTGAGTGAATCAGGAATAATTAGCAGGTGCACGATGACATAGTATCCTACCATTGTATGTGTAGTGACAAAGTTTGTCATTTTTAATCGATCACCTATATGCATATTGTTACATATTAATTTTGAGTGCTCATGTTTTCTAATGTATTGTGCCATTGGTTTGTATATGTATAAGCTGTCGCATACAACATTAGCATTTTCTTTCAAAATTCTGACCATTGGTGTACAACGTCATTTTGTTAAATGTCTTGCCACAGAATCCAGCACTTCTGCACGAGCATGATAACACAGACTTTACTGACTTTGGTTTGGATCCGAGACTGGTGGACTTCCTCAAGGAACAGAAGATTACGACTCCAACAAATATTCAGGTAACCCACATTTTCTGTCTGTAACTCGGGGCGACTTACAGCCAGAACGCACCAAGTTTCCTTTTCTGTCAATTCTTCCTGCGCCAGTGTGTCCATCATGTACCGGTCATACCTACAATATTCTTGAAGGATTGCTTTCATATTTGGACAGTTCATTCTCATGAACATGTGTGACAAACTCGCACCATCAATGACCTGACATTGACCTTTTTGACCTTCAAAATGGTGCTGACACGCTTAGCCATTTTATTACGTCAAAAGGTTTGTAAGACTTTCTCAAAGAGTGAAATACCACACATTTCGGTTTTCGGGACCTAACAATTAGTTCGAATTGGCGAAAAATCAACATAACAAAATTCGACGTAACGGTAGCCACTTACATTGAAAATAATGGGATCTGAAACTGGACACGAATTCGACTTAACGTGGGAATTCGACTTAACCGACTTTGAGTGAACGAATATAGACTGTATATTCCCAGAGCTCCAGATAAGCTGCGTGTTTGCTTCAATACCCAATTAAAATTGGCAAAAACCCAATTGAAATCAGAAGTAGCGAGTATCAAAAAGCAATACAAATGTGGTACCTTCATCATGCTGCAGAAAACAATAAACAGACCACAAATATACAAAAAATGTAGCATATTTTTTCTTATTTTCCATGAAAACACATCTTGGTATTTCATTAGAATTGTCTCCAAGGAGACAATTCTAATGAAATGCCAAGACATGTTTTCATTTGAAGCAAACTATTCAATAATTGCTGTCTGTTGATGTGTAAACAGTTGTGTAATTTTATTTTACCCAATTAAAATTTTGAAATACCCAATTGCTTCAGAAATGATGGAATGAAACTACTCAATTACTAATTCCTTATCTGGAGCCCTGTAGTCCAACAGGGAATATTTGATAGCCTACCTTTTGATAGCCTGCCAACTGTGGTCTGTATCATAGGTATTTACTTACTTTCATTGGAATAAAATATATCGCATCGTATAACGTGTACCCGTATGCCATTCTCCAATGATTTGTACAGTTACCATGGTTACTCACATGTGTCTGGTGTATTTTCAGAAGTTGGCTATTCCAAAAATAAAGTCTGGCAACCATGTTCTGTGTGCAGCAGAAACAGGTAATAAACAATTATTAACCCTTAGACCGCTACCCCACAACAATTGTCGTCTGCTGTTGCTTTTATATCTTGCCTTATTTTTCAATAAAAACATGTTTTGACAGCACTTCAGAATCATTTCCAATGGAAATGATTCTGAAGTGCTGTCAAAGCATGTTGTAAATTATTCTAAAGTGCTGCCAAAGCATGTTTTTGATGATAAAAATGGAAAATAGAAAATAAACAGCAGACGACAAAAAATTAAGATAGCGGTGTAAGGGTTAATAAATGTTGATCATTAAAAGATAATTCCAGCACAAAAAATATTTACACAATTCCCTAACATTTGATTGGTCCGTAGCAAGTCTGTCCAAAATTTATATCCCAGTAAACTCCCATGCAAAAAGGCCATTCATTCCTATAATACATTCTGCAGGTACTACTTCATATACTATGTCGCATGCTGTGACTAAATGAGGCTTTGCAACTTGTAGCCTAATATGAGACACACCATGTGATTTTGTACCTTCGGACATCTGCATAATTTCATGAAATACGTTTACAAATTTACAATATTTTCCGTAAATGGCTTCAAAAGTTGACAAAATGTTCAGAGTATATGCGGAATTATGATTATATTCCACATTTACTAGGAAATTTGTGTCGACTTTTGAAGTCATTTTCTGTAAATGCATTTCATGAAATATCGCAGATGTCCGTAGGTACAGAATCACATGGTGTGTCTCAGATCAGAGCTGATACTGTTCGCTATTGCATTGAGGAATCCTTGCTACCTTTCACTGGCAATGCCTTGACGTCCCCACATGCGAGCCACGGCCACACAGGCCTCGACAAATTTTTATTTTCTGACTCGTCCCACTGGACTAGAGAACCTAAAAATCTACTCGTCCGGACTGGACTTCTACTCGTCCAAACTTTTGGTCAAATAACAAAACATACATTTTTGTATGTACAGTTTGTGATAATATTTTGTGATAACAATAATATTTCCACAGTCAATGTGCCCGTGTAGATCTATATTTCCAGCTTTCGGTGCGCGGCTTCAACAAATAAATTATGTAATTTATGTAATTTGTGTAACTGTTGCTACACAGCGTGAAACAATGGTGCCGTGGTGGGAGGGGTACACTGCAGTTTGCATCTTATTGTAAACAGCTTAGCGTAGCGTTGTGTATTGCAGGAATAATAAGATTGCCAAGTTTTAGATATAATTCGCCAGATAACCGTGATTAATTTCGCCTTTTCGAGTTGTTCATTGGATCTATCAATATCTCCGCCGCCCTGCAAAACCGGCGTATGTCTGACATCTTGTTTTGTTTGTAAACACAGAGCAGACGACAGTTAAACAGGATGCTAAGTCACGGTGACTGGTTGTAGAATGCACGTATTAAATTCAGTAGTTGCAGCCATGAATGGGAATAAGTCGGACACAGTCTACATTGTATATGTGTATCTTGGCAACGCAGAAAGGCGAGTGTAGTAGGTAGTCTCCCTTTACCACGCTCGGTAATCAGTTGAATATTTTATTGGAATTTAGTATTTCGCTTCGCAAAACTTCGCATTTGCATTTTCTCAGTGGTAATCTTCAAATTTCCACTCGCCCGACTGGACGAGCGGCTTTCAATTTTCACTCGCCCAGGCTGAAAAGTTACTCGTAAATACGAGCGGACGAGTGGATTTGTCGAGGCCTGCCACATCATGTCCAATTACTGCTTCCTGTTCAATGCCAGATATTTACAGGTGACGGAAAGGGCATTGCTCCAGATAATGTGTGTATTGGCGTATTTTACGCACTTATTTTAGCAGAATACCATTGATTCTCAAAAGTGGGAGTACAAAATACTCGCAGCAATGTGAAAATATGCATTGATTTTCAAATTGAGTTGTGAAAATACTGTTATAAAGATGAAATTTACTTATATCAGCTGCAAAAAGCAGACACTGTTTGCTTTTTTGCAGCTCAAATAAGTGAATTTTGAATTTTGAATTTATTTTTTTTATCATGTGTTCCCAATTAAATATTAAAGGAAGAAAATCAATAATACAGTTAAAAAATGTAAAAGTAAAACACGCATTAGAAATATGGGGATATAGTACTCTTTAAATACAAAACTTATCTGGAGCTCTGGAAAGGGTTAAGCTTCAACGGATTGCAGTATCTCTGTTTGGTATGTATGCAACAGGGCCTCCTGGCTTTGAAATTTGTAAAAAATACATGTAATATCTATTGAATATTGGGCGCACCTATGATTTACCGGGCGCAACATTTTAAAGGATCAATTATATTCATATAGGGCTCAAGTGCGGCCCCCTACGACCCACACTAGTTACATAATGCTCAGTTACAAAAGGAAATATCAATTTACAAATGCTTCAACCCCTTACTTATTCCTAATTGTGGTGATACAATAATAGACTGCGCCCGGTAAACCAGAGACTACCCCAAACATTGTACAAAAGTGAAACGAGTTTACTGCTATTTTCCTTAAATACGTGTATAATGAAATGAGGGAAGTGTAAAACCATGACAATTGGTTGCAAACAATATTGTAAGAACAATGAAGTCGGGGTACATGTATAAGCAAAAAGTAAACAAAATATATACGTTTTTATTACTTTTGCGTGATTTTTATATGCCCGTTTGAAAAAACGGGACGTATTATGTATTCATCTTGTACGGGCGGGTGGGCGGGCGGGCACAGCTTGTCCACGCAATAACTAGAGTTCTACTTGACGGATTGTAACCAAGATTTTGAAACATTTCCGATCATTTGTCTCCCCTTGTCAGCCATTTTTAATTTTGGTACTCTGTATCCTTGTCCACGCAATAACTCAAGTTCTACTTCACCAATTGAAACCAAATTTGGTATACATGTTTATCATGGCAAGACAAAGAAGCCTATTGATTTTGAAAATTTTCCGATACTTATCTCCCCTTGGCAGACATTTGTAAATTTCGCACTCTGTATCCTTGTCCACGCAATAACTCCAAGTTCTACTTGACCGATCATAACCAAATTCGGTATACATGTTTATCATGGCAAGACAAAGAAGCCTATTGATTTTTAAAAATTTCCGATACTTATCTGCCCTTGGCAGCCATTATTAATTTTCGCACTGTATCCTTGTCCACGCAATAACTCAAGTTCTACTTGACCGATCATAACCAAATTCGGTATACGTGTTTATCATGGCAAGACGAGAAAGCCTATTGATTTTTAAAATTTCTGATGACTTATCTCCCCTTGGCGGCCATTTTTAATTTTCGGACTCTGGTTCAATAAAAGTCGAGTTCTACTTGACGGATCGTAACCAAATTTGGTTTACATGTTTATCACGTCAAGATGAGTTATCTCCCCTTGTTGACTTGACTCGACGGGCATATATTGTGACCTTCGGCACTCTTGTTAACTCTTACATTGCTGAATTAAAATTTGTTGTCTGCTGTTTATTTTTTATTTTCCATTTTTCTCATCAAAAACATGGTTTGACTGCACTAAAAGAAGAGACAAAATATGGCACAGCAGCAGACGACTATTTTCGGTTCCCGCACTCTAAGGGTTAAACAAACAACAACATACATGTATCTTGTGATTAGATTGTGGTTGAATGTGGGTCCCGTACATGGGCAGAAAGGAAGATACTAAGCCCCCATTCACTGACTATCTATATATAGGGAGTGGAAAAACATTTGCCTACTTGCTGCCCATTCTGGAAAAGCTGGTGCTGAAGAACTCGGAGGAATGGCAGGAGACGCCAGTGGTCAACGCGCCACGCTGCCTCATATTGGTGCCGTCCTCGGAGCTCGTCACTCAGGTCATGGTACGTCGCATTCAGGGAGCGGGATCACACGAAACCACGTTTCTATAGAAACTTTACGTACAGTACAACAGGCGGTGGGGTAATCAGATTATTTTTAATGGGCATTTTGTTATGTCTCAGGTTCAAGTATTTCACCTGTCAGCATGATGGCTACTGTACCGTAAAAGAAACTTTATCTGGTACATAGCTTCGCATTGACCGAATACGCACTGAAGGGTTTAACGCTCATTGCGACCACTATTTGTTTGAGTCTGTCCTTTGACAAGACACATTCATCCTCACCTACTCTTTTTAAAGTAGCAGTTTCATCAGATTTAATGGAGAGTTTAGGCAAGCTACAGGGGTCATACCAGTTATCCAGACAAACAGTTTATCGGACAAATGAAAATACCTGTTAATTAAGCGCATTCTTTTGATACGATTTTGCAACAGATACATCTAAGTCACGCAAGTGCTTGCTGTTTCCATGCCAGTGAAAAATATACACATAACTACACAATACTGTTTACATAGGTTTATAGGCGATAAAATTGTGATTTGAAGGGGAGAATAGAAGTTATAGAAGTTATAAGACGATTATACATTTGTTCGGATAACTGATTGTCGATGTTAATTTTGGGGCAATCTTACGACTGATCTGACGCAATTTTAAGTGGAAAATATGGCACATTTTGCTAAATAGTTTACATGCATTGAGAAATCAAGAACCGAGGCTGTTCAAAAGTTAACTATACCGGTAGTCTGTTTCACGAAAGCTGCCCAAATTTTACGGCCATATAAACAATTCAAAAACCATATTTTTTTTTGATAATATTAAATTAAAGGAAAATTTAAGAATGAGCCTTCTTTTTATTTCGTGAAATTTGGTCAAATATTGATTTTATTGCGAAAAATTAATTTGTCTATGGGAATTTAACATGGGGGAAAAAGTGGTAAGGAAGTGTGGGAGCAGGGGTCGACACTCGCAGTGTCCCGGGATCCCGAGGATCCCTGTTTTGTAGGAGGAATCCCTGAATTTTCAAGAAAATCCCATTCAACATAATGTAACAATAGGGATGTCCATGCTGCGGAATCCCTGGCCCAAAAGTTTGTGTCAAACCCTGGGGAGGAGTCAAAAAACGAAAAAATTTGGAAATTGACTCCGAAACCTGGCTAGATAGCTTGGATATGATCTAACTAAGAAAACAAAAAGTTAAATTTTAAAAATCAGTCCAGTATTTCTAAAATTCAAAAAAAATTCCCCATGTTAAATCCCCATAGACATCTTCACTCCGTGAAGATGTCTATGGGGATTTAACATGGGGAAATTGTTTTTTTCGCAATAAAATCAATGTTTGATCAAATTTCACGAAATAAAAAGAAGGCTCATTCTTAATTTTTCCTTTAATTTAATATTATCAAAAGAAATCTTGTTTTTGAATTGTTTATATAGCCGTAAAATTTGGGCAGCTTTCGTGAAACAGACAGTAAGCCATTCATGGATTGGTTCTCTGTATCTTTTGTGGCCGAATGTACCAAAGTTGCAAAGAAAACTTATCTTGGTAAGTACAATTTGAGGGAGAAATTTCCAATTTAAAGGTACATGCATGCCCAATCAGTAGGCACAAAATGTTCTTTATAGGAATTAAATAAGTGTATATTTGTGTCATTATTCCACAAGTTCTAAAAATTACGAGTGCCTGCTCTACAGATATAATCATTTAGTAATATATATTTATTCGTGGTGGTATCCGGCTATTTTCGTATGCAAATGAGGCATGCTATTTTTAGCTCACCTGAGCGAAGCTCATGTGAGCTATTGTTACCGCAATGTGTCCGTCGTCCGTCGTCGTCCGTCGTCGTCCGTGAACATTTTCAAACGTCTTCTCCTCGGTAACCATTGGGTCTATAGTCACCAAACTTCATGGTCATGGTCCTTAGGTAGGGGGATTACAAAATTGTTAAAATGACGTCATTGCGTAATCCAAGATGGCCGCCGTCTAAAAATAGCACAAATTCTTAAAAAATCTTCTTCTCAAGAACCGCCAACCGGATTTCGACAAAACTTGGTAGGAATGATCGATGTACATTGCTCTTTCAAAGTTGTTAAAATGGTGACCCCGGGGTCAAAAATGGGCGTAGCCCGTGGGGTCAAATTAGGGTCAAGTTTTATTTTTGACTGAATATGGTCATGTCATATATCAAATTGAAGGTGTCAATGAGGCGATCACTCTGGTGCATTTTTTGTCGAAATCGGATTGTTATGTCATCCAAGATGGCCGCCGAAAGGTCAAAAGGTCGTTATTTTATTAGAGATTTCAAAATTCTTCTTCACATGAACCGCTTGGCCCATGGTAGCCAAACTTAAAAGTTATGGTCCATGGGTGAAGCCTTTTCAGATTTGTTAAAATGGAGGTCATCGCTAATCCAAGATGGCCGCCGTCTAAAAATAGCATAAATTCTTAAAAAATCTTCTTCTCATGAACCGCTAGCCGGATTTCGACGAAACTTGGTAGGAATGATTGATGTACATTGCTCTTTCAAAATTGTTAAAATGGTGACCCCGGGGTCAAAAATGGGCGTGGGTGGGGTAAATTTTATTTTTACCGTTTTATGACCAATAGGTCAAGTCATATATCGAATTGAAGGTATCAAAGAGGTGATCACTCTGGTACATTTTTTGTCGAAATCGGATTGTTATGTCATCCAAGATGGCCGCCGAAATGTCAAACGGTCGTTCTTTTATTAGAGATTTCAAAATTCTTCTTCACATGAACCGTTTGGCCCATGGTAGCCAAACTTAAAAGTTATGGTCCATGGGTGAACCCTTTTCAGATTTGTTAAAATGGAGGTCATCGCTAATCCAAGATGGCCGCCGTCTAAAAATAGCATAAATTCTTAAAAAATCTCATGAACTGCTGTCCGGATTTCGACTAAACTTGGTAGGAATGATCAATGTACAATGCTCTTTCAAAATTGTTAAAATGGTGACCCCGTGGTCAAAAATGTGCGTGGCCCGTGGGGTCAAATTGGGGTCAAATTTTATTTGTGACCGAATATGGTCATGTTATATATCAAATATATATATCAAGGTATCAATGAGGCGATCACTCTGGTGAAGTATTTGTCAAAATCTGATGGTTATGTCATCCAAGATGGCCGCCGAAAGGTCAAAAGGTCGTTCTTTTATTAGAGATTTAAAAATTCTACTTCACATGAACCGCTTGGCCCATGGTAGCCAAACTTCACAGTTATGGTCCATGGGTGAAGCCTTTTCAGACTTGTTATAATGGAGGTCATCGCTAATCTAAGATGGCCGCCGTCTAAAAATAGCACAAATTCTTAAAAAATATTTTTCTCATGAACCACTGGCCGGATTTCGACGAAACTTGGTAGGAATGATCGATGTACAATGCTCTTTTAAAGTTGTGAAAATGGTGACCCCGGGGTCAAAAATGGGCGTGACCCGTGGGGTCAAATTTTATTTTTGACCGAATATGCTCATGTCATATATCAAATTGAAGGTATCGATGAGGCGATTGCTCTGGCGCAATATTTGTCGGAATAGGATGATTATGTCATCCATGATGGCCGCCAAAAGGTCCATTTATTTGAGATTTTGAACGTCTTTTTCTCAGGAACCGATGCTGGCCAAACTTCATAGGAAGTTCCGATCCTTGGGTGAAGCATTTTCAGATTTGGTAAAATGAAAGTCATCGCTTAATCCAAGATGACCGCCGTCTAAAAATAGCACAATTTTTTAAAACACATGAACTCAATGTCACATTCTCCTCTGGTGTTCATGGAGTCAGGTGAGCGAATTAGGGCCATCATGGCCCTCTTGTTTAAATTTTATACGTTTTACTGCAATTTGCCTTGTATCGTGCTGTCGCAGGATGTCGAAGAATTGCACAGCACACAGGCTGCCGTGGCATGCTCAGTAGCATGGACTTCTGTGGAACCCCTAAACTGCGAGTGTGCGAGTTTCACACATATTCCACTGTGTATGCTATGATCACATATATTTTCACCCCTAAGTAACTGGAATGAAGTTTTATATGTTAATTTCGGGACCAATCCAATCGTCACAAATTGATTTTCACACTAGCCCATTTATGAAAAGGGGGTGTTTTTGACTTGCAATAAGTGCAGATCCTGATGAGACGGCTCGTTACGAGCCGGCTCATCTCAATCTACACTACACTATTTGCCAATACCACTATACAGACCTGTGGTGTTGAAAGGGTTAAACTGGCATTTTGATCCTGAGAACAACATATGTCAGTCATCTATCATATTGACATATTGACTCAAATGAAATACAACTGTTTTTAGCTGAACATATGGCCAGTATATAGTGTCCCATCGTTTACAGGGTGTGGCTGAAGCTATTTCCAAGACTGTGCCATTCAGTCCGTGCTCACTGACCGGAGGTCCTGATGTTTGGGTAAGTTTGTGAGAAATTTTTAAATAATTTCCCACAAATCTCCACACAATAAGTGTTAGACAATGTGTTACGTATCACACTCAGCTCCCTGGTTTGAAGGTCAAGGCCACGGCGTGGGAATTTGTGTGTCAGTAGTTTGATTCGTGAAATAATATGGAACAGACCTTGTTATATATTTAGGGGTGGAGGGGTTAATTGTAAATTGTCCCACAATGCACGAGGATGCCACTAATATCCCAGAATGCCACTAATGTCCCAGAATGCCTTGTAATTGCAGAAGAAGGTTATAGCGTATAAGAAAAAGACGATGGATCTCCTTGTTGGCACTCCAGGAATCATCAACAAACTGCTCAAGAAACGTAAGTAGGCTCACAGGACGGGCAGACAGCCTTTATGCAATAGTTGGCCAGCCACTATGGGTGATGTGGTAGTCATGTGATCTGGTGTGGTAATGGCTCCTGACACCAGATAAGGACATTTTGATCTGAGCACTGGAAGTAGTTATTGAGATGTGCAGGCTGATTCGCACAAGGACTTGAAACAGTCGTTGAAAGTGGACTATTAAAAAGTACATACTTGAATTTAACTTCTCCGTCTCTGACAATACATGTAACTACAGTGGAACATCACAAACCGGACATCCTGGGAGGTCCCCAGGGTGTCCGGTTTGGAGATGTTACACTGTAAATCAGACATGTGAGCACTTCATGACGCGTTCTAGTATTTTGCAATCATGAAATGTCTGTCATTTTAATCAGAGATCCTTTATTTTCATAAACCCCATTTCTCCAGTCACAGCCATATATGAGACAAGCCATGTACGTTAGATGTGAGATACTGGTAGAAAGTTTGTAAGTTGACGAAATGTCCAGTAGCCGATTTCACCAAAATTGCAAAGTATACTTATCTTGCGAAGTACACTTTGAGGGAGAAATTTTCAATTTAAGGATAAATTTATAAAGTTTTATTATACTTAATTTTGGCTGTGATAATGTAATAAATTCATTACAATAATTCTGCATACATACTTTAATCATCAAATATGTGCAGTCATTAGTTCTATATGAAATAATGCATTTCCGGAAAATTAAATGATTATTCCCTAAAAGTATACTTTGTTAGATAAGTATTCTTAGCAATTTTGATGAAATCAGCTACTGAGCAAATGCGAAATATAATTCCACATATGCTCTGAATTTTTCGTCAACTTTCGACATGATTTACAGAAAATATCACAGTTTCTGTAAATAGTTTTAATGTCATTCGGTACAAAATCACATGGCTGGTCTCATTAAGTGTTCACTATTACAGGCCAGCTGTTGCCGTCTCGCCTGCTGTCGGTGGTTCTGGATGAGGCAGATACGCTGCTGGACGACAGTTTCTACCCACTCGTCAATGACATCCTGCGACAACTACAGGTATAGGAATAATTCGAATGTCATCCCCCCATGCCTGTCATGAAGTGAAGGCAGGAGATTCACCAATATATACAGTGGAACCTCTCTAAACCGGACACCCTGATGCTCCACTGTAATTCAGACAGACGAGCACTCTAAGACATGCATGCGTACTTTACGATCATGAACATGCCTTATAAGCGGGGAAAGTGACAATTAAATCAACCAAAATTAAGCATACAAATGTTTGCTGGGTGTCCGGTTTAGAGAGGTTTTAATGTAGCTCAGAAATCAGGAGATTTGGCTTGAAATCAGTAGCCGATTTCACCAACATTGCAAAGTATACTTATCTAGCAAAGTATACTTTGAGGGAGACATTTCCAATTTAAGGATAAATTTATTGATTTTTATTATACTTAATTTATTACATTATCACAGCCATTTTGGCTGTGATAATGTAATAAATTCAGTATAATAATTATGCATACATTTAATCATCAAATATATGCAGTCGTTAGTTCTACATGTATATGAAATAAAACATTTCGGGAAAAATAAATGATTACTCCCTCAAAGTATACGTTGCTAGATAAGTATACTTTGCAATGTTGGTGAAATCGGCTACTGATTTTAATGCTACTTTTCATCCAATATACCAGATTATCAACACGTGCCAATATTTGCAATCAAATGACAGCTAGAACCAATGGTTAGCTTAATTGCACACACTAATCATTACACCAGTATTCTGAAACCCAGGCTTTATGCCAAGTGTGTGAAAATGGCAATGAAACGTACTTAAATTGCTTGAAATTGTCTGAGAAATGTCTTAAAATTTGCATTCAGAAATTTTTAAGATTGTCTGAAATCAGGAAATGGAAATTTATGGCAGGAGAAACGGTGAAAAAGCAGGAGATTTTTTATCCTGTCGGGCGATATGACAGGTATGCATGCCCCACAATAATCTGTGTGATAAACCTCTGTCAGATCTGTTTTTATGGGAGGAATTGCATTGTATTCTTGTCTGCATATCCGCACACACAACTGGTACTTAGGTGGCTTAGTAACAAACAAAAATAAAGTATATCCTTGTCCGGAGTACGGGATGGGCCTGGGGGATATGGCATTGGACTTAGATAAGGAATTAGTAATTGAGTATTGTCACTCCATCATTTCTGAAGCAATTGGGTATTTCAAAATTTTAATTGGGTAAAATAAAATCACAGTACTGTTTACACATCAACAGACAGCAATTATTGAATAGTTTGCTTCGAAATGGAAAATAAGAGAAATTGCTATATTTGTGGTCTGTTTATTGTTTTCTGCAGCATGGTAAAGCTACCACAAAATTTGTATTGCTTTTTGATACTCGCTACTTCTGATTTCAATTGGGTTTTTGGCAATTTTAATTGGGTATTTAAGCAAATACGCAGCTTATCTGGAACTCTGGCAAGGTGTAGAATCCTGAAAAATTACACCAATGTACATGTACATCTACCAATTGTGCACAAGTTGACATAGTCATTATATGTGTATTTCTGTTTGCATAGTAACAAGATATCAGCGCTACCCAAATATTCAAATTCCACTGAACGTCGTCTGCTACTAGAGATCAGTCATATTGAACAATTCTATTATTAGCTCACCTGAGCGAAGCTCATGTGAGCTATTGTTACCGCAATGTGTCCGTCGTCCGTCGTCGTCGTCGTCCGTGAACATTTTCAAATGTCTTCTTCTCGGTAACCATTGGGCCTATAGTCACCAAACTTCATGGTCATGGTCCTTAGGTAGGGGGATTACAAAATTGTTAAAATGACGTCATTATGTAATCCAAGATGGCCGCCGTCTAAAAATAGCACAAATTCTTCAAAAATCTTCTTCTCAAGAACTGCCAACCGGATTTCGACAAAACTTGGTAGGAATGATCGATGTACAATGCTCTTTCAAAGTTGTTAAAATGGTGACCTCGGGGTCAAAAACGGGCGTGGCCCGTGGGGTCAAATTGGGGTCAAATTTTGTTTTTGACCGAATATGGTCATGTCATATATCAAATCGAAGGTATAAATGAGGCGATCACTCTGGTGCATCTTTTGTCATAATCGGATGGTTATGTCATCCAAGATGGCCGCCGAAATGTCAAAATGTCGTTCTTTTATTAGAGATTTCAAAATTCTTCTTCACATGAACCGCTTGGCCCATGGTAGCCAAACTTAAATGTTATGGTCCATGGGTGAAGCCTTTTCAGATTTGTTAAAATGGAGGTCATCGCTAATCCAAGATGGCCGCCGTCTAAAGATAGCATAAATTCTTAAAAAAATCTCTTCTCATGAACCGCTAGCCGGATTTCGACTAAACTTGGTCGAAATGATCGATTTACAATGCTCTTTCAAAGTTGTGAAAATGGTGACCCCGGGGTCAAAAATGGGCGTGGCCCGTGGGGTCAAATTGGGGTCAAATTTTATTTTTGACCGAATATGCTCATGTCATATATCAAATTGAAGGTATCGATGAGGCGATTGCTCTGGTGCAAAATTTGTCGGAATCGGATAATTATAACATCCATGATGGCCACCAAAAGGTCCATATATTCGAGATTTTGAACGTTTTTTTCTCAGGAACCACATGGCCGATGCTGGCCAAACTTCATAGGAAGTTAAGATCCTTGGGTGAAGCATTTTCAGATTTGGTAAAATGAGAGTCATCGCTTAATCCAAGATGACCGCCATCTAAAAATAGCACAATTTTTTTTAAAACACATGAACTCAATGTCACATTCTCCTCTGGTGTTCATGGAGTCAGGTGAGTGAATTAGGGCCATCATGGCCCTCTTGTTTTAGATATCATGGTGTGTGTAGTAATAAATGGACGGCGATTTGAAAGCGGTCGTTAAATGTTATTATGCAGACAACGTCGTCGTCAGAATGGCCAGAAACGGATACAGTTTTGTGTGCATCTAGAGTAAAGCACAACGCAAACCTTATAGTTGATGAAACATTTGAATAATAAATCATCACTGTGCCGATCGCTGGTATTTAAGTGGCATAAACGATCTTTAAATGGGCCGGAGGTGCTTGCGAACAGCGGAAGGAAACGACGTAATCCAATTGTCAACGTAAAATGCATAGTGCCAATATGGGACTGTAATGAAAACATCCGTCCGTTCACAATATGAGCCGTCTATCAATGTAGATGGACGTCCCTGTTTCTAGCAAACAGTATATATCCATATCAGACTGCAGCCATGTGCTAGCAGATCAGAATCTAGGCTGACTAGAAATACCATCAGCCGCATTACTTCAGTCAGGGCCACATAGTTGTATGGTCTCATTTATAAATCGTTGACTTAACGTAATAACCCAAAATATTATAGTGAGACACAATTTATTCTGGTGAAACACATATAAATGAAGAGTATCCCAATATTTATGGTTAGTACAGTTGTACTGGTTTATCACAATAACAATGTATTTGGATACAATTTGTTTTGGAAACCCTAGGGGTTTCCCAAAACAAATGGTGTTCGAATACTTAGGGGTTATAACAGTATTTGCCCCTGTGTACAGGTAGGGCTGAACAATCCAGTGGATGATTGACCACCGATGGCTTACAAGTGGCCCTGGTCAGTGCGACCTACCCTCGCGGCCTCGACTCCACGATCGGCAAGGTCCTGCCCGTAAGTATGGTTACCATGGTTACCCGTCACTGTTTATACCTGCACCAGGATATGTCGTAGACTAGGTTAGAACACCTGACGTCCAATCTGGAGGTTGTGGGTTTAAACCTCACCTTAGGCAACAACAAAAAATCTTTTCCTAGTATTTCCATCCCACTGTTCTTTCTATGAGACTTGAAACAAGGGTCCCATCCCTAGATGACTTTAGCTGTTTCTGGGACGTTAACCCTTTCAACACTACAGACCTGTATAGTGGTATTGGCAAACAGTGTAGATCCAGATGAGCCGGCTCATGACGAGCCGTCTCATCAGGATCTGCATTTTTTGCAAGTAATTAGCAAATATTTGAGGACAGAAACACTCCCTGTTCATTTAAATGGACTAGTCTGAAAATCGTTTTGTGACGATTGGATTAGTTGCAAAATTAACATCTCAAAATCCATTCCAGTTACTGAGGGTTGAAAGGGTTAAACCCATTCATGTTTTACCTGCACCTGTGGTACTACTGCAATCTGAGAAAGAACATGAAGACTACCATTTTGATTGGTCGAGTCTCAGCAAAACATGAGTCGTGGTATGTGATCATGTAGCTTCAATACATTGCGTCAGTTAGTTCTGAGTTGTCTCGTTAGTGCAATTGGTACCGTAGCTGGTGCATCGAGAAACTGCTCAAATTGTGCTATTACATTAGACAAATGAGCTCACGGCTGAGCTAAGGGACCAGTATTTGATTTGTTTTATTGGTGTGTAACGGCCTACGGTCATTTAAGGCCGGACCAATGGATTTGATCCCGCAGTTAACCTGCTGCATTGTGGGGAGGTGGGGGGGAATTAGAATAACCTGTAAGAAGGGAGCAAATTCCAAATCAGGCCGCGCATCTGTGCAGTACGTTCAGGGACTACATTAGTTGTCATTATATCAATCAAACATTATTTATGCCCCTAAGTCACAGTTCTCATCAATTGTGATTGTATGTGTATAAGCACAGATCATCAAGATCTACATTGGTCATAAATGCTTTTTACTCAATGTTTATATTGATGCAAACAGTGCAGATCCTGATCAGACTGCGGTTGCAAAGGCTGATCTGGATCTACACTGGTCGCAAAAGCCATACGCCCCATTTCTCCAGTCACAGCCACATACAACTATGCAAGATGATCAAGTCTACAATTATTGCACATGCATTCCATCCCTTACATGTATATGTGGCTGTGACCACTTTAGCTCCTGTCAGATCAAATAGCACACTTCTGTAGCCTGACATGTATGTATATAATGTTTGTTAGTAGCAGGACTGTGATTTCATTGATGGAATGGCGACCAGTGCAGATCCAGATCAGACTGCGAATGCACAGGCTAATCTGGATATACACTGGTCGCAAAACCCATCAGCCCCATTTCTCCAGTCACAGCCACGTATCATATTTCAGGTTGAGGCGTTTGACCAGGTGACCACGAGCAGCCTGCACCGCCTGATGCCACATGTGCCACAGAAGTTTATACGTCTACACAGCGAGGACAAGCTGGGTAAGCCATGGTACAAGATAAATGCTTGATTTTACCTGCGGTTTCAACATATGGCATGAACGTTAATTAGATGAGCTTGATCTTTTGAAATGCACATTGTCATTTTATTTTCATAGCCAACTTTTGAATAAATAGGATTTCTAAATGGGAACCCGATTGATTTACAATATCTGATGAGCCACCTCATTGTGGTGGCCAATTTTAATGTTCTGTATCCTTGTCCATGCAAAAGCTAACGTTCTTCTTGAGGGATTTTAACTTACTCAGGGACAATAATATTGATAATTCCAGTTGGAATAAATCAATGTTATTTGTACGGCCGGGTGTTGTTGTTGTGTGTGTAGGATGAGGCAGGTGCGTGCTGATGTTATCGGAATTTTTGTAGGTCGCGTCATGGTAATTTGGGGCGTCAAATGTTTCTGACAAGCCCGTCGAGAGAACACATGAATGAGCCTCAAGCAGATGTGATATACATATTTAAGAAGAACTCTTTGATTTTCACAATTTTCCGAGTCATCTGCCCTTGGCAGCCATTTATTATTTTCTTATTCTATTTCCTTCAAAATTGTAAGGATTCATTTCACAGTGCATATGACGCCTAATATGCTTGACTTTATACCTGTGCTTTTTCATTAATGCAAAAGCATTGCACATTCAACGAGTAAAATGTCTCACTATTATATGCTACCATAATAACCCTAGATAATGTGACACCATTTATATACATGTACAACAAAGAGTGTTCCAATAGTTACAGTTAGCATGAATATTTGGATACAACTTGTTTTTGGAAAACCTCTATAGTACAAGCGTTTCCCAAAACAAATTGTTGCGGTAATTGCAGAACATGCTGTAAAGCTTGCGAGGAAGGCAGTTCAGCGTGACAGCCCGCTGATCTTATTCTGTAACAAGATGGACACTGTGTACTGGCTGTCTCAAGCCTTCACAGAACTCAATATCCCCAGCCTCCATGTGTCCGGCTTCCTTAATGACAAGGTAATATACGGTGTAGTCATATTCTGATATCTACTTGGCAGACCTTTTGTATGCACCGCGATAGTGGAGGGGACATTTAATGTTACCCTTGTCCGTCCGTCCGTCCGTCCGTCCGTCCTTCAGTCCTTCAGTCCTTCAGTCACCAACCTTGTAACTCGTAAAAAATGTAAACCGTACTAGCTACAGACCTGAAACTTGGTATGTACCTTCCTTAGGATGAGTAAATGCGCAAAGTTTATTTATATTTTTTATTCTACCCCGGGTCATGGAATATCTTAGAATTTGGCAATTTTCCTTTGCCACTGGTAAATATTTTAAACCGTAATAGCTACAGACGTGAAACTTGGCATGTAGCTTCCTTATGATGAGTAGATGCGCAAAGTTTATTTAGATTTTGATTCGACCCCTGGGTCAAAGATTATATCTCCCCCTTTTGATTTAGAATTTTTGATTTGACGCTGGATCATGGATTATCTCCTCCTTTTGAATTTTGCCCCATTTTTTATCAAAGCGATATGTGGGGCACATTTTCTAGTTTCTAATACAAATTGAATTAGTGATGTAAATTTCCATAGCAGTTTAAGACTACGATTAGAGTTTTTTTGAATCGCAGTAACATGGTCTCTCATAAATTTATGTTTTTTTCACTCCATACTCAAAATATGGCTGTTTGAATGGTTGAATCTCAGCTCAACTGAGGTGCTCAAATTCTGCCAGTCACACTGCTTGATTTTGAGTTTGAAGTTTGGAAGAATGCTCTGAATGTTTTGATTATAAACTCTGGGCTGGAGCAGCTACTTAATAATGTTGTATTGACTATTAAAACTTACATTGGCAAAAGGGATTCATCTCTTGTCCAGTAACTTATTCAGTATTAAATGCTCAATGTTCATTCCACTCCACCCCAAATACAGCAATACAGTATCTAGTCTGAATCTATTGCAACATATCTTTAACATTAACCCTTTCAACACTACATACCTCTATATGCAGTGTAGATCCAGATGAGGTGGCCCTTGACGGGCCGTCTCATCAGGATCTGCACTTTTTGCAAGTAGTGTGCATGTTTTTTTAAGGAAGAAAAACGCCCCCTTTTCATAAAGGGACTCTGAAAATCATTTTGTGATGTTTGAATTGGTCAGAAAATTAGCATATCAAAATCCATTCCATTTATTTGGGGTGAAAAGGTTAATCATTCTATCAATCGCGTTTCCAGGAAAGGCAAGACCAGATATCGTCATTCTTGGACGGCGATTACAAAATCCTCATCTCGACAGACGTGGCATCCAGAGGCTTAGATACACAAGGGGTACGTTATCTCAGACATCCGACACATGTGTCCCAGAAACCTCAGGCTTTCAAAGGCCGAATACTAATCTTTAATGATTAAAAATCGTTTTGATGATAGTAAATTTTACATTACATTTAACATGTGATTTTGGTGGATATACTTTTGTTGGTAAACACTTCCAATCAATGTAAATACAATTTACGAATATGAATAGAGAATCCAATACTTATCAAGCAATATGTTTGTAATATAGAACCCATAACATATAATGTTCTGAGCATGCTGTCAAAATTTGTGCTCGAAATCATGAAGTTTGATTTGCCGAGACAGCATAGCACAGCATTCACCAATCAAACTTCCTGCTTTGGGGAGAAATCTCTAAAAATCTTGAGAAATATATTGCATCGGGAATTGACGGGTATGTGTAAGAACGGAGCACATGCTCGGATTTTTATTTTAATTGTCAAATAGGGTCATATCTGTTATTGCAGGTCAGACATGTTGTGAACTTTGACTTCCCACTCTTCATTTCCGACTACATTCACCGGGCTGGCCGCGTCGGTCGAGTCGGCAAAAACTACGATGGTCAAGTGACGAGCTTCGTCGTACACAAATGGGACGTCGACCTACTGTGGCAGATAGAGGTGGGTGGTACACTTCCGCCTGCTTTGATCTTACCGTTATTAGTCAATTTCAAAATACTTGAATGCTGTGCTTGAATTCAAGTCAAGCAGCTTGATTGGATGAGCCTGAGCTGTGCTACAGCTCAGGCAATCAAATTGTTTGCTTGCAAGTTGGAATGGCCAATAGCTGTTCAGAAACGTTGATAATCTAGGCAAGATTAATACAGGCGGCGGTGTAGGTCCCAATAAATGGTGGGGGGGGGGGGAGATATGGAGTTATATGATGTGAGTTTGTGTTCGAAATCATGAAGTTTGATTGGTCAAGACTGTGCTCAAATCAAAAAGTTTGTTTTGTTTGTTTGTTTGTTTGTTTATTGGTGTTTAATGGCCTATCAACATCTAAGAGGGGAGGGATCCCAAAATCAGAATATGGAATATTTACATTGAGAAAAAGTATATTCAGCCCTGAGATTAGAATAACCTGACCTGGTGCCAGGTCCATACCACACCAAAGTCACTTGGCCCCTTCCCCTAAAATAGTATTACGAATAATCGTAATACTCACTTAAGGGGTAGAACCAGATTCAACTTTCACATACAAAATGGCAAAGACGTATGTGTGGGCCAAGCCAGGTCTCCAGTCGGAATTCCAGTAAGGATAAATTCCGATCATTAAATTACCCATCGCATGCTCCCACCTACCACCTACTGAAAGTTTGTAAAGAGTTTCTCCAGTTAGAGTCCAGTATGCCACGGGGGCATATCCATGTTTTACAAACATAATGTCTATTGTCTAATGTCTGTTTTACATTTTGTAAGGTGAGATATGGTGCCAATGTAGTATGTTCAGCTGGCAATTAGTCTGATGTATCGAGAAACAAATACCAGTAGTAGATGGAATATTTTTTACAAATATAATATTGTAGTAAACTGTCTTCACATCGATGCACAAAAAGAAAATAGACCTGGGGGACATTTCACTAAACTTTGTGTGTCTAAAATGTTTGTAAGTGCAAAATTATGATAGACTGTAAATTTCCCATTAGCATTATTTTCTTGTAAACAAGCATATGCAGCCTATACTCAATAAATGTAAATCCATCAATTGAAATTTCCAGATGATTCTAAATTTGCACTTACGAACATTTTAGTTGTACGAAGTTTAGTGAAACAGTTAACTACCATGCAAGTAATTTCCTATTCCAAAATGACTGACCATGCGTAAACTAGAACTTAATGAAACTAAAATGGTTGAACACGATCTAAAGGTTTGAAATATAGTTTATTGCATAAAATTGGCCGTCACAGTGTATTGAAACTCATAATATATTAGTGTTATAAATATGCAAATGAGATTGCTATAGAAAACATGGGGGTCAGTACAGCTTCAATGTATGGTGCTGTGTTTATGCAGTGAACAGAATCTAACATTTGTCTTTATTTAATATATTTATTAAACTCTTTGACTGATTTCATAGCCTCATTACTTACGAAATCAGTAAACTTGTTTAACCCTTTCAAAACTACAACCCTCTATAGGTGGTGTTTGCAAACAGTGTAGATCCAGATGAGGGCTTATCAGGATCTGCAATTTTTGCAAGTAATTTTCATATTTTTAAAAAAAAAACACCGACATTTCACAAATGGACCATTGGATTGGTCGGAAAATTAACATATCACAGTCCATTCCATTTATTTAGGGGTGAAAGTGTTAATAAATATCCTATTATATCATCACCGATGTAAGATCCTCTAAGTACATATAGAACTGTTTGATGTAATTTGTAGATAGCCGCCCGACAGCAGAAGGAATTGCACAACGTCAATGCAAACATTAAACGGAAGACAGAAGCCATAAAGGAGAAAAAGTTGCTGGGAAATAGTGTTGTATATGGTCAAGAGTGATGTAGTATCCATGACTACAGGCTTCCAACAGTGAAAGTATGATTCTTTTTGGATTTTAAGAATTAAATATTTATGCAAAATGCATTTAAGGAAAATATTTCTTGACCAGAGACTGGTGATTCTCGTCTGCACCGAAAATAGTGGCTGATTGGTCGGGTGAACGCGACGGCGGTAGGGATTCCTCCTTATAGGAATCACGATTTGCCTGGTTTGTCCCTCAGGTACGTTTTTATCTTTGGCTCTTTTGTTACCTGGGAGTTGAATTGGGTTATTGCCCATTATAAAAGTACTAAGATCATTACTGATCCTACTGCTTTTGGGAGCGGGCCAAGTGATTCTGGTGTGGTGAGTACCTGGCATCAGATCAAGATTATTCTGATTTCAAGGATGAATATATAGTTTTTTTTATTGTAAATATTCAGTTCTGATTTTGGGATTTTCTCCCCATTTGTACATGTAAATGCCATATCTACAGAATATACAAAACTATCAGTCTCCTTATATTATAACCTACTGAGTAGGCATGTACCTTTAAATGCATTTTGCCGACTGATGTAAAATGTTTGCTGCATTGAACAACTACAACTTGTATGAAATGTCCTCACAGTAGTGAAGAACAATAAATCATTGGCCATCTTCACATTGTAGTTTCAGTGAATGATAGATGGCACAATTTTCCGAGCAGGTGCAGCAATAACATCAATGTTGCACGAGTTAAATGTAGCAGCCACAAACGATTTGCCAACATCGGCTTGTAAATTTCAATTTTGCACTTCAAAACTTTTTAGTCATACAAAGTTCAGTGAAACAGGCCCCAGGGGGCCGTTTCACTAAACTTTGTAATGTTCGTAAGTGCAAATTTAGGATTGTCTGGAAATTTCAATGGATGGATTTAAATATATTGAGCATAGGCTATGCTCAATAACTGTAAATCCAATAAATGTTTTATACAAGAAAACATTGTTAATGTGAAATTTACAGACTATCATAATTTTGCACTTACGACCATTTTAATCTACAAAGTTTTAAAGTGAAATGGTCCCCAGGTGCCCAGCATATAGGATAAGAATTCCGACAATCAGTTGTTCCAGTGTTTCTCTAGTCATAACTGGCTGGCCCTGTCAATAAGTGTGACAGTTAACCAAAATATTCTAGCTGTCAAGCAGGGCCCGGCTGCTCCAAGCTTCTGTTAGCTTAATAGACTGTTAAATCCTTAACAATGTTAAGGATTTAACAGTCTGTTAAGCTAACAGGTTTTGAGCAACCGGGCCCAGGGCAATTACTGTAAGACGCCCTGCATAACACCTACAATTTGGTGAAAGTATGATAAACACTTATCTTTTATTGTGGGCAATGTTATTGTTTCGACCAGCATAGATCCAGACGTTAGTGACACCCGCCTACACTTCCTGATCTACAATGGAGTTTCTAAAGTACTACTATTACATGTTAATAGATAATAATGCAAGTTTAAGTGCAGCCAGTATGTGGCTGTGACAGGAGAAATGATAACGGTCTATATTGCTTGTTGGAAACACGAATGGAATGGCGAACAGCGTTTCACTAAACTTCCTACGACTAAAATGTTTGTAAGTGCAAATTTATGTTCGTCTGGAAATTTCAATTTATGATTTACATTTATTGAGCATAGGCTGCATATGCAGCCTATGCTCAATAAATGTAAATCCAATAATTATTTACAAGACAACATTGTTAATGTGAAATTTACAGAGTATCTTATTTTTGCACTTACGAACATTTTAGTTGTACGAAGTTTAGTGAAACGGCCCCCAGATCCATTATGCAATTGCACAGGCTGATTTGGATTTCCACTGGTCGCAAAACCCATAAGCCCCATTTCTCCAATCACAGCCAATACAAGATTGTTCTTGCACGTATTGCAAGGGTCAACATGAGAAGAGTCCATGTAATTAATAATTTGTGTAATTCATATTTGAATAAAACATGTATTTTTAATTTTTAAGCAACACAACAGTTTAATATTTGAAAGTTAATACCATTTCATGACAAAAATGTTGTATACGCATTTTATACGCAACTTTTAAACCACTATTGTAGAAAATAAACTAGTGTCCAAAAAAGCATACATGTAATCGGCTACACTGATTGTACTTCCCTTCAAAAAATTTCAAAGCAAATTTCTAAGTCCCTGGACCATGAGCACAGGACTATATAAGTGGACTATATAATGAAAACAGGGATGACAACAAATAAGTTTATGAAGTTTGCAGCCAATCCGACTTTACGGTAACAGAGATAGTAGGCAACCGAAAGCGCTAACACAACTCTCAGACAGACAGTGTGACGACTATATGTACCCCAAATCTTTTGTTCAACTAGATTTGTCAGTAAGCTATCACGTAACCCTTAGACCGCTACTCACAACAATTCTGCTGTTGCTTTTATATCTTGCCTTATTTCTCAATAAAAACATGGTTCGACAGCACTTCAGAACATTTCCAATGGAAATGATTCTGAAGTGCTGCCAAAGCATGTTGTAAATTATTCTAAAGTGTTGTCAAAGCATGTTTTTGATGATAAAAATGGAAAATAGAAAATAAACAGCAGACGACAAAAGAATTATGATAGTCGTCTAAGGGTTAAGGACTCTTGAAGGGTTTGTACAGTAGTTTTCATTCAGTCAGTGAAGCACCCTTCTGTCAAACAATACAGATCTTCATTGGAGTGTGCTAGCAGATCAGGATTGATGGATTTGATTTATTGGTGTTTAACGGCCTATAAACAGCTATGGTTATTTAAGGCTGGGCCAAAGGGTTCGATCCCATCTAGCAGAACAGCTCTACTGGGCACAAATTCCATATGCCGGTTCTTCCAATCAAAGTCACCGGTGGATGGAAGGATACATGTATCTTAATTATAAATCCACCCTGAACAATTCATACCAGCTGAATATTGACCCTTTCAACCCTAAATATCAGGTATTACCTGGAATGGACTGTGAATCAAATTGTCACAAAATTATTTTCAACCAGTCAATTTATAAGCAGTTTATACCCCCTTTTCATAAATGGACTAGTCTGAAAACCATTTTGTGACAGTTGGATTTGTTGCAAAATTAACATATCAAAATCCATTTCGTACTTGTACAGGTAATATATGGGATTTAGTACTAAACATATTGACCCGGCCTTAAATGACCTTAGCTGTTGATAGGCGGCAGGCCGTTAAACCCCAAGAAACAAACAAAATTCATTCCAGTGACTTAGGGGTGAAAGGGTCAAAGCATTTGTGGATATTCAAATTTCTGATCGGCTAGCGCACCTCTGAAGCCTGATAAGGGTATAAAAATATGTTTGAAGCATTACTGGCGTTTCATTGACTGACTGGCAAACAGTGCAGGCCCTGATGAGACTGCGGATGTGCGGGCTAATCTGGGGCTACAATGGTCGCATAACCCATAGGCCCCATTTCTCCAGTCACAATCACATATGGCTAGATAATAGCCAGATAATGTTCTATACTGCTTGTTAGAACCATGACAGGTGTATCATTGATAGAATGGTGAACAGTGCAAATCCTGATCAGACTGTGCGGCTGCACAGCCCCATTTCCCCAGTTACAGCCACATATGACATTGCTGTTGAAAGGATATAAAACCCCAATCAAACCAGTCACAAATGACCAGTGGTCCAAACATGAATCCAGACTAATGGGTTGTTAGTTCAACAGCGCCACCACATCAGGGGCCTATTTCATCAACATTGCAAAGTATACTTTAGTAGCAAAGTATACTTTGAGGGAGAAATTTTCAATTTTATGATAAATTTATTAATTTTTATTATACCGAATTTATTACATTATCACAGCCAATTTGGCTGTGATAATGTAATAAATTCAGTATAATAATTCTGCTTACTTTTAATCGTGAAATATATGCATTTGTTAGTTCTATATGAAATAATGCATTTCAGGAAAAATAAATGATTACTCCCTCAAAGTATATTTTGCTAGTAAAGTATACTTTGCAATGTTGATGAAATAGGCTACTGAGCAACCCAGGGAAGTGAAAGTGAATGAGTTTAACGTCCCATCAGCAGCTAAGGTCATATAGAGATGGGACCACAGTTTAAAGTCTCATCCGACAGACCAGTGGGATGGAAATACTGTTAGTATTGTTCTTGCCTAGGTCGAGGGTTGAACTTGCAGCCTCCAGTATTGAAGTAGAATGCCATATACCCTCGGCTATGGCCCATCCCTAGCAACCCAGAAGAAAATGACATCAAGAAGATCAATAAAGTATTTTATTACTTACTATGAAATTTGAGAACCACCTAGTGTGAACTGCACACTCGTGATAACATGTACTGGAGAAACACTGCACATAAAAGATACGCCGTGTGGTTTTGTAACTATTAGTAGAACAAGTGCAATTTTTCGGGAGTTTCTTTAAATTAAATCGAAAGATGTGAACATTTTCATAGCATTTGCGGAATAGAATTTCAACATCATTTACGGAAAATATTGTATGCAGGGTTCCCACTGGTCCTTAAATTCCTGGAAAGTCATGGAATTTGGAAAAAATGGATTCTAGGCCTGGAATTTGCCTCTTTTTCTGAAAAAATCATTGAAAGTCATGGAATTTGGATTCCAGTCCAATTATTGGTGTTGTTGAGCAAAGTCCAGTGCAATTTCGTGATTTTGAGCCAAACAATTTGATGTGGTAAAGGCACCTGGCACCAAATCGGGATTTTGTAAATTCAGAACTGAAGTACTACATGAAACGGTGTCGAGCCTGGAATACACTTACTTCTCTCCCCAACACAAGTGTATTCCAGGCTCGACACCGTTTCATCAGCATCATCCATGCAAATATAGGTCCTTGAACAAAATAGTGGGAACCCTGTGTATGTTTTGTAAATATTTTCCATGAGATATTGCACATCTTGGGTACAAAATATGATGGCGCGTCTCATATGACAACTGTGGCATTATTTTTTATGTACAGCCCTTGGCGCTCCAGATAAGGAATTAGTAATTGAGTAGTTTCACTCCATCATTTCTGAAGCAATTGGGTATTTCAAAATTTTAATTGAGTAAAATAAAATCACACTACTGTTTACACATAAATTATTTAATAGTTTGCTTCGAAAGGAAAACATGTCTTCGTATTTCATTAGAATTGTATCCTTGGAGGCAATTCTAATGAAATACCAAGATGTGTTTTCATTGAATATAAGAAAAATATGCTATATTTGTGGTCTGTTTATTGTTTTCTGCAGCATGATAAAGGTACCACAAAATTGTTATTGCTTTTTGATACTCGCTATTTCTGATTTCAATTGGGTTTTTGGCAATTTTGATTGGATATTTAAGCAACTACGCAGCTTATCTCCAGCTCTGCAGCCCAAATGTTAATGATTATCGTGGTGGAAAGCAAAATAAACATCCCTACTAAATTCAAATCATTCTATAGCATTTATATACTTTGCCTATGGAGTATAAACATTGCATTGCGTTTTACGTGTGGAATAACAAATACATGTAGAACTAGTATACTAGGTACAATATTATACAAGAAACCAATAACACTGATGGATGTATCCCTAAAAACACTTTTGCCCTTGACTTTGAATGATGACTTGAAGTTTCAAGCCAATCCAATTTATGGCAACAGATAGTACATGCAGATAGGCAAACTGCAAAGTTTGTGCAGACGATGTAGTCGAACATATGGTCAGACGGACAGGATGGCGACTATGTACACCCAAATCTTTTGTGGTACATAAAAATACAATTCTGAGCATGTACTGGAAAATAAAGAGTTTTATTGGGTTAACCAACAAAACTGCTTGATTTTATAATGCTTTAACCCTTTCAACACCACAGGCCTGTATAGTGGTATTGGCAAAAAGTGTAAATCCAGATGAGCCGGCTCTTGACGAGCCGTCTCATCAGAATCACACTTTTTGCAACAAAGTTTCATATTTTTTAGAAAAAAAACACCCCCTTTTTATAAACTAACTAGTCTGAACATCATTTTGTGATGATTAGATTGGTTGCAAAATAGTGTGCGAAGTGTAAAGGCTATTACGCACATTTTTACTGTTGAGTGGTGTATCGATATAATGCAACCACAGGCATTCGGTGTGTTTCGGATTGGTTGCAAAATTAACATATCAAAATCCATTCCCGTTACTTAGGGGTGACAGGGTTAATGCCTATTCAGAAAGTTTCATAACGTTAGTGCCCAAGGCTTATTTATCGTCCATCTCATTGTCGATGATGTCTGTAACCTGGATATCGGGCAAGAACACAATTAGCACGGAGCACCAAAGCATCAGATGTAGCAGGACTAGGATCTGGGAGACGAGGGTGGAAAATTTGGATATAACTCGCTGCCTCTTCAACACCTCTAAGTTGTAGATATACCCAGCGGATCCCACCGTCATGTTCAGTCCGGCACACAGGAACGCAGCTGTAACAGATACAAGCATCAAGTGAGAGAAGGCCTTCAGCCAGCACTGTTGAACGTTTAGAAGTTTATATCCCCCTAAATTCCAAACTAGATGGCCGTGGCCCGCATGTCCCACCCCCCCTAGGCTGTGATAGTATACAGTAAACATTTAACCGGCCGCAAGTGTGGACGTACGTACAGACGCCAATGTGCCCAGTCGGCACATTGGCGTCTGTACGTACGTCCGCACTTGCGTCGGCACTGCCGACTATATTGTGCTGTCCGCAAGCGGGCGCGACTATAAATGGTGTTTATTCCTTAAAATTCAAACCAAATTCCACCTCAAATTGATTAAATGGTTTTCAGATAACTTGATATTCACAATAATCAAAATTAAACTTTATGTGTGCCATGGCAGGTTCTGGTTTCCTATACAGATTGCGGGGTGAAAGCACATGGAAAATTATAGGTGTTCTTGTCACTGTGTATTATTTGTAAGTAGAGGTTTCTCATAGTGAAACTCGAAAAACAGCTAAGAGTGCAACAAATTATACCAAAACCTGTTGTATCTGAAGTAGCATGAGATTCATATCGAGATGATACAAGCCATGATCATTGTATCAAGACTTATTTGTGGCTGTGGCTCGAGAAATGGGGCTTATCGGTTTTGAGACCAGTCAGTGTTAATCAAGATCCAGATCAGCCTGTGCATCCACAGTCTGATCATGATCTGCACTGATCGCCATTCCATCAATAAAAACCTGGTCATACTTCTAACTTAACAAGCAATACCGGAAATACTGAAATGATTTAAAAACGCATCAAGAAGGTAGACATGTTATTGGATACCCATGTGTTTATCCATGTGACCGCAGTGTACCACATAACTTTCATGTATCAATTCCGGGTTACAGTAGAACCTCTCACCGGACACCATGTCGACCCCATTGTGTTTAATGTAGATGGGTTTCACTGTCATCTATGTCATTGCCGTGTCTGTTCATGATTGAAAATGGCAAAAACTTCATGTAGTGCTTAATTACAGTGGAGCCTCTCTAAACCGGACACCCTGGGAACCTCCCAGGGTGTCCAGTTTAGAGAGGTTCCACTGCAAGGCCCCACTGTACTGGGGACTTCACAGGGTGTCCGGTTTAGAGATGTTCCACTGTACTTGGGGACATCTCCTGGTGTCCGGTTTATAGTTTCCACTGTATTTGGGGACCTCCCAGGGTGTCCGGTTTAGAGAGGTTCCACTGTATTTGGATACCGGTAGAGAATGAATTCCTATTTATCCTGATAATAAAATGTTTGCCAAACCGTGTATTGGGTGAATAAATAACATGTTTACCTCCTTGTTGTTTCCGACCTTAAATGACCGTAGCTGTTGATAGGCTGGTAAACACCAATAAAACCTCCTTGTTGCGTTTTTCAGGTTAGATCGTTATCAGGCTACAGGAGTTTGCTGTTTGATCTGGAGCTACATGTACACTGGGCACAAATCCCATAAGCCCCATTTCTCCAGTCACATTGACAATGACAATTACGAGAAATGGAGATCACATTAAGACTCACCAACACCTGCGACAGGAGTGAGACTGCCCACCTGACTGGCCATCATTGTGACGCCAGCGAGGGTCATAATGTATGTGTTCCTCATCCACGACAGGTAGCCATTCTCCGCAGACAGTCTCACATTCACCTCCGTTAACCTATCACTGGATGATACATCATGTTCTGATTGTATAGAACTTGAACTCTTCATGGTTTTCTGACGCGAGTTATATAAAGCTGACATATGCAAGCACCTGTTGGACAACCTTCCCGAGTATAAACATGATAAATATTTGTTGTAAAACGCTAACCGAGGTTGTAAATGCAAAGGAGCATTTTTACAGTTTGTGAGAGCTTTTGACGAAATAAATAATGTGTTTTGTTTCCATGTCTTCGAAAGAACATTTTGTAAGAAAGTATCGGAATGTTGTATATTCTGCGCCCTACATAATATTATTCTACAAGATAGCGCCATGGTGAACCTCACACCGGTAGTACCAGCACCATGCGGTAGCCTGTGTCCCTCCTTACTTTATGCTGCAACAGATTACATTATACAATGTTATACAGGCCCACAACTGTTAAAAGGTACCTTACGACGTATACTAGTACAGGGCCTATGCTGTTTAGTCAATCATGTGAAGCAAAACGAGGAGAGCATTATACCACCCTGTAACCCATGTCAAACCCTTTCAACACTACATACCTGTATCGGACGGGCACCTTTCCTCTTTCACATGATATATGTTCACAGTTTTGATGAGTCACGGTGGTTATCACATTGTGTGTAATACAATTCCTTCGTTACTGATACATGCAAGAGTTTACCAAATACGAAATTGTATTCACTAAATGCAATCCGACACACATGAATGAAATTAAATCAGAAACAGATACGGGCATAAAGCAAGGGAGACGCTATGTAACGTGTACTGTAACGTTTACGACTACATGTACGTATTTGAACTTTCACACTAGCATTAAATAATATTTTATCCATATAATATCACGTATCTACTGTACATACATGTATCTAAAATCTTGATAAACGATATACTAACACAAAAAGAAAAACATTTATCGGGTCCATACGCGAACTGGGCTACCGACACCACCAGCTCACATGCTACTCACCACTCGTTTCTGATCATTTATTTTCATAACAACCCCCGAGAACGTACATTTATATTTTGGCATAAAACGGTAATTAACTTAGTTAATGGTCTATATACAATTGGTTTGTTTTGACTAGCACACGATAATACACTTATATCGTCTATCCAGGGCCTGAAAATAGCACTGGTCCGAGGTCCTGGACCTGCAAATTTTAGTGTCGGACCTTTCTATTTTACAAGCAAAAAGTCCACTGGACCTGTGATAAAATTGAAATTGCGATCATCATTAGTGGAAATGCTAAATCTGTTCTGATTATTGTCTTATAAGACAATTTTTGGTGACATATTCAAGTATTTACACATGGTGTGACGAGTCATTTAGTATGAAACAGACACATATTTCTACCGTTTTTCTTACGAATATCCTCTCGGACCTTCCAAAATATTCCTCTGACCTTTCACTTTTTTCCTTGTTAGGTCCCGGACCTACTGGTAAAAGCTGCTATTTTCAGGCCCTGCTGTCATTACCAGCTGTCAACAACGACGTCAGCTATGTCAAAAGCGCAAATGGCAGCGATGTTTCTGACCTCATTTACTCGATAACGTCCTTTTCGCCATAAGCACCTTTTCGCACGACGCGGCTCATAATGTTTGATGAGGTAAGCCAATGTTCACACTGGTAGTCTACGTTTGAGGGTGTATTTGTGGCATATTTGTGGCGCATTTTACTAAAATATACACGTATCCCAAAAACAGCGGACAATAATAAAGATTAGGGTCTACACTGATACATAAAATAGGTTATACAAATTCTGATAATGTAAGGAGAGCATACACCGATATGTTTGAGGGTGTATTTGTGGCATATTTATATATATATATATTAAACTATATGTGCATGTATTTCCCATATGATTGGTGATTCAATGTGCATTAATCGAACATATGGCCAATTTAACAGATTTATTTGACTACATATGATAATTATATGTGTTTTGTGTCAATATATGCTTTACACTACTATCTGACACGTTCTAAGGTGTATTTGTGGTATATTTATATGTATTTAGACTATATTTGTGTGTATTTGGGTGTTTCGTGTAACCGACTCGGGCGCGGATCCAGAGGGTCCGGACCTCCAGTCCAAAAAAAAAAAGAATCCGCCTCACGATACCCTTTACCAGAGATATATATAGGCTATTTATATCTCTGCCTTTACTAAGCCTTCCGAGTCACTAAGCTAATAAACGCGAAAACTAATAACACTGTTAAATATTGCACGCTGTGCAATTTAACCGAAATACTCTTATATCCAGGTGTGTAATTAATTGCATGGCTGTCAATTAATTGCAGTTGAAAAGACCTGCTTCGACTGACATAGCAATAAACTCACACGTTTTATTGTTAATTGGATCGGCTTGTTCTTGTTCTTGTTGTTGTATGTCTGTAATTCAGGCGCTTATTTTTCGCCTCAAAGACTAGAAGAGAGCAATATTCTGACACACCACCAATGGCATGTACCTGATCTAAAACAATACCAAATAAAGAACGGGGTTTGCTATGTACACACGACCAGCATGCTGGCACAGAGTCAGTCGGTAGCCGCGGCCTGTACAAGTACCAAGACAATGGCCCAGCTGATCGGGCATCACCAACTCATCATCAACCCAGCTGCATCATCAAGTGGAAAGCGACATTTCCACTCAATATCCGGAAAACATCGAAATATTGATTTGTCTCCTACAATAGAGGATACCACGCTTGGACAATATTCAACGTGGACGTACGATTGGCTTGCTTGAATCTGGACCCTCAAATGTTGTGTGTTGATCGGACGACTATTGCGAGGCTCATGAGACGTTCATGAGTAAGTACTGGACATTTTGTTGAATTGCCGCGTTCGGGACATCCACGGGTTACGTCAGCATGGCAAGACCGGTACATATGTCTTACGCACATCGATTCCAACCTGCAACAGCAACGTCACATGTACACAGTTTACTTAATCGACGTCGTGTATCTGCTCAGAAAGTTAGAAGACAGAACGTTATTCCACTAACGAATACCCCTCCGTATGTGTGTACGTGCCTATTCCCACTGCGTTCCGTCGGCATACGTGCAAGACGACCATTCAAATGGCCACATTTGATGCTACGCCATCGACGTCGATTTTTGGAATGGACACGTACACACATACGGACGGGCATTCGTTAGTGGAATACTGTTCTGTCTTCGGACGAATCGCAATTTCTTTTTCATCATGCTGATGGACGTCGTCGAGTGTATCGACATAAGGGATGTCGTTATTGTTATATTGTATGAAGACAATATAGGTTTTGATATACACGTGTTTAATACAAGCACTGATCATAGAATGAGACATGCAGTATCAAATTTGCCCTAGCAGGGTAAGGGATTACATGGCTGTCAACAGTCAACATGTGTCAATTACGTCTAATTGGAGTATGCAGGGCACATTATAAAACCTGACTTACTATTATATAACATCTCCCTTTTTAAGACTCGTTTTCCCACAACAGTGGGCCAGTGTTTTTAATCACCATATAGCTGCCATAGTATATTTCCATTACCTCTAATTGGAGTATGCAGGGTACATTATAAAACCTGACTTACTATTATATAACAGTTATCAGGACCCTGTGTCAAACATATGCATAAAGACGCATTCGATGGTGGGAGCACCATATGATACTCCATGGGCGGTATCTCCTACAACCATTGCATGGATCATGTTTTTGTAAACAAAAACTTGAACGCCATTCGGTACAGTGATGAAAGTTTTCGTAGTCATGTTCCACGCTTCATCCTCACAAACGGAGGTGTATTTCAACATGATATAGAGCTTGTCCCCATGTTGCTCGTGTGAGCACCGAGTATCTGCAACGTCGCCACATTGATGTGATGCCCTGGCCAGCCATATCACCCGATATGTCGCCGATCAAACACTTTTGCGATATGTTGGACAGACGTGTACGGCAGCGACTTAATTGTTGTTGAATGGCGGAACATACACCCCCAAATTATGCAGGAGGTTATATGAGATACTGAAACTTGTAAGTGAAATTATACGGACGACTAGCTATTACATTCAGCGAAACGTTAACGGTACAGAAGAGAACTTGCCAGTTATTATGTTATTATTTTGGATGGTTATATATATATATAGCGATATCTTGGAATACATGAACGTTATACTTTCTTCAAAATACAGATTGTATGTAGCGTATGTAGCGTTTCTCTTTTTGGTCAGTATATTAAAACTATATAACTAACTAAATAAAATAATATAACTGTAGAGTGTACCTGCATATGGCTATATTAAACTTGTATTATATACGCTAAAAAAACCCCACCACAACAACACCGTGTTTCATTTATGTTTTATATTGTTGTTTGTTTTAGTGACATTTGTGTAATACCTAGAAAATACATATTATAGTCACAATATATCATATGAAATTAGTATACATGGCATGGCAAATAACGCTGGTCTCGCTTACATGTTTCTGATAATCGGCGATCAATTAGACAATAAAAAGGTTAATACAAAGTCGACTATTTGCATACATTAACGTACATCTCCAAATATATCGACCAATATATAAAATTAAAGCCGTGAGGATCTGCTATCATATGATATATATGATATATCACAATCGCTAAACAAATGTGTCATTTATGAAGAGTTCCGTAAGTTCCGGGGATACTTGTGGTAAATGTTTGGTCTAGTGATCTGGAGCAGTAAAAATAGTATTTTCAATCTAGATTTAGACTACGTTTTCTTTGACCAAATGCACAAATCAATATCTTAAATTAAAGCTATGAAGGTAACCTTTAATTTAGTATGCCTAAAATTGCCACGTGTTAATAAATATATCAGTTATTAAAGCTTACATGAGTTCCGGGGATTCTGAACACCATTTTCAGTGAGAAACATGAGCTACGAAAATACATATTTCAACCGACTAATTTGGACATATCAAAATTGGCAGGACTATATATCATATGATAGTTTTGACTTTAATGTGCTGCATCATAATCCAAAATCAGTCGTATATCACTTAATTAACTTATGACCGCATTTGTGAGTTCCGATTTTTTCCTTGCTTTATCTTATACGTATTCCGGGGGAATAAACTCGCCCGCCAAGGGCGAAATGGGAGGACGAAGACAACTATTTGTCACGTTTTCTACATTTTATTAAAGGTTTGCCTAATAGATCGATGTAATGTTATGTACATTTACTTAGCTACAGCATCAGGACCCATTTCTATTGATTTATCATGGGATGACACTGTATAGAATATGCAGTTTCACATGTAAACAAATTTGTTATGAATTTGCACAACTGCCGACTGGAAATTAGATAATACCAGTACTCGGACACGTTTCTACGCCCCCACCACCGAACACAGGCATTCGGCTTTCATCGTATAATTCTATACATATTAACAAAGTTTCTAACTTTGGTCCACACGACCTTGTATCATAACAAAATAACATGCTTAAAAGTGTAGGTCGAGAACACCGACCCAATCAAGTTTGGTTGTAGTCAAATAAAAATATGACCCTGGTCGTTCCACTAGGTTCCACAGAGCCAGCAAGCGAATGAGTACAACTTGGACTAGTTTGGTTGTTGTTCTGAGTACATAACTCTAATTATACCCACTTTTTTAGGGAAAAAAAATGGGTATATTGTTTTCGTCACGGGTGTCCGTCCGTCCGTCCGTATGTCCGTATGTCCGTATGTCCGTACGTCCGTCACGTTTCTTGTAACTCGAAAAACTTTTTCACCTTCATACCTACGCGCCTGATATTTGGTATGTAGCTTCGTTATCATGTGCAGATGCGCAAAGTGAATTCGGATTTTTGATCCGACCCTCCATCATGGATTATCTCCCCCTTTCGGACTCGAATTTCCCATTTTTTTCCTTGTAACTCGAAAAACTTTTTCACCTTCATACCACGCGCCTCATATTTGCTATGTAGCTTCGTTATCATGTGCAGATGCGCAAAGTGAATTCGGATTTTTGATCCGACCCTCCATCATGGATTATCTCCCCCTTTCGGACTCGGAATTTCCATTTTTTCCTTGTAACTCGAAAAACTTTTTCACCTTCATACTACGCGCCTCATATTTGCTATGTAGCTTCGTTATCATGTGCAGATGCGCAAAGTGAATTCGGATTTTTCATCCGACCCTCCATCATGGATTATCTCTCCCCCTTTCGGACTCAGAATTTCCCATTTTTTCCTTGTAACTCGAAAAACTTTTTCACCTTCATACCTACGCGCCTCATATTTGCTATGTAGCTTCGTTATCATGTGCAGATGCGCAAAGTGAATTCGGATTTTTCATCCGACCCTCCATCATGGATTATCTCCCCCTTTCGGACTCAGAATTTCCCATTTTTTCCTTGTAACTCGAAAAACTTTTTCACCTTCATACCTACGCGCCTCATATTTGCTATGTAGCTTCGTTATCATGTGCAGATGCGCAAAGTGAATTCGGATTTTTCATCCGACCCTCCATCATGGATTATTCTCCCCCTTTCGGACTCAGAATTTCCCATTATTTTTTCCTTGTGAACTCGAAAAACTTTTTCACCTTAATACCTACGCGTCTGATATTTGGTTCGTAGCTTCGTTTTGATGTGCTGATGCGCAAAGTGAATTCGGATTTTTTATCCGACCCTCCATCATGGATTACCTCCCCCTTTCAGACTTAGCATTTGGGGAAAGTGGGTATATTGCGATGGCGCGCCATCGACTTTTTCTAGTTACATTTAATTACATTGCACTACATAAGAATAGGACAACCTGTTGCCTATAAAGCGGAATATGTGCAGTTAGTTTGTTTGTTTATTGGCATTTTATATTTTTTTGAACCCTAGTTTACATTTCAAACATACACCAGTATTATTATATTATATACAATTTTTTACCCAAAAAAATGTTTATTTTTCCCAGATATTCATGATTTTTTTTTGATTTTTATAAGGCCACGGTTCCTGGCCTTCCCGCGCGTTACAATTATATAATAGAGATCTGAAGTCCAGCTGGATAGCAATTATTATCACATCGGGTTTTCGTTCATCCCATAAAGTGCCTATGAGCCATCATGCCAATTGGCAATTTCTGTTGTTGTGATTGATTGTGGGCTTATATTCGGATAACCTCTGCAGTTACCGCAATGCTTGTCCCGTCGCTTAGTTTTCGCCGCACCTAGAGTCGTAAGACGGTCGCGAGTGTAAAAAAAGATGGGTTGTTTAATATATAGGGTATTAAAATGTCATTTACCAACAAAGTTGCATGAAACATAGAATGGGTGTGAGACAAAAGTAACAAGGAGAGGGATAAAAATTAACAAAATTAACAAAATAGACAAACACTTTTTTTCTACTGAAATGTGGGGAAAAAAATAGGGTCGGCACATTTTGTTAATAAAATAGCAGGTAGGGTCGGTGCCCCTAAGCAAACAATTATTTTTGATAGGCCTAAGCAATAAAAGCTCAATTTGATACTTTATCACTGTTTTTGAAAATTCCACAGGAAAATGCCACTTTACAAGAGTAAGCCATCATGACTGTATATCAAGACAGTCATCATGTCACAACTATAATTTTCTGTGCATTCTATTTATTTCTGTAGGATATCGATAATTCTCAAATGATCATATCATTTGAACTTGCCACTACACTATTTTATTTTAAATGTTGTATGCTTTATGTTCCCTTGCACCGATCTGTTTGATATTTCACACATGCATTGCTCTAATGGTCCACTACTGCCCTGTGTCAAATCCACGATCGCCCCGCCCCCGCTAAGCCCAGGGTCAAGGTCACATACTTGGTGAGATCAAAACTCTGGTAAATGTCTTATAATTTCTTTCAGGTTGTACTATATCGCTACACAGTAAATATGTGCGTAATAGCATTTACACTTCGCGCACCAAGATACAGAAAAAACCGACAGGGTGTTGACGTTCATGCTTCGCTATATTGTTATTGAGAGACAATTCTACAATATGACATAAAACTATTACCATAAACTTTCTTAATAAAGTGTGTATTAGCAAAAGTTTTAGGTCACTACACGAAGTAAAAGTAAACAAAGAATGCTTCAAACGCACATTTGGAAAGACTACTCTGTCATGACTCTTATGTAATGAAATGTAATTAGATTTATGTACTCAGAACATACAAAGTATGTCGAGGGGTATATAGTTTTCTAATTGCGTCCGTCCACCCACGTTAAAGTTTTTGTGTACCCATTATCTCTGTAACGATAAGTCTGATTGACCTCAAACTTCATATACTTCCTTATCATCATCCATATTTTCATCCTTCATGTCTAATGTCAAGTTCAAATTACTTAGACAGATTTGCGTTAAAGTTTTTGGGTGCCCATCATCTGTGGAACGGTAAGTCGGATTTAATTAAAACTTGACATACTTCCTTATCATCATCCATATTTTCATTTCATACCACATCCTCCATGCGGCTTTCATGTTCAAGGTCAAATTAGTTAGACAGATTTGCGTTAAAGTTTTCGGGTACCCATTATCTCTGCAACCGTAAGTCACATTGGCTTCAAACTTCATATACTTCCTTATCATCATCCATATTTTCATTCCATACCACATCCATGTGGCCTTCATATCCAAGGTCAAGGTCAAATTACTTAGAAATTTGTGTTGTAGTCGAGCCCGCTTGTGGAAAGCGAGATCCCAATGACGTCCGGGTGTCCGTGCATTCGTCCGTGCGTCCTTCCGTCCGAAATCTGCGTTAAAGTTTTTAAAAATACCATCAAATGCCTCGGCGGGCTCGACATGCGGGCCGCGGCCATCTGGTTTAAATATTTGCGTTAAACTTTTTATTTGTCTGTCCAGGCGGTGGCCGAGGGTATACGCGAACCCCTGCTCACTTTCAGAGATATCTGGAATTGGTTACTGTGTTAAATATGGAACAGTTTTGTGGATATTGGAGTGTCACTTCACTTGACCGTGATATTTTCTCATGATAAAATGTATACGATCCCACGTCCACCCCACCAAGGCAGAAAAAAGGGAATGTATGTGATTAACGTGACCGCAGATTAGCCTAAGCATCAACACAGTCTGAGTAGGCCTTCTTTGTTAACCGTTTATTCAACAAAGTAATCTTAAACTAAACTGTTTTAAGATGCCTTTTCTCTTTTGGCAGCCCATTTAACCCTTAGAACTCTGGGAACGAAAATTATCGTCTAATGTTTGTTTTTATATTTTGCTTTCTTTCTCAATTAAACATGGTTTGACAGCACTTTAGAATCATTTCCATTGGAAATGATTCTAAATTGCTGTCAATCCATGTTTATGAATAGAACAAAATTAAACTAAAAATTAACAGCAGACGTAAAAATTGAATTCATTCAGTTGTGTAAGGATTAACTTACTTAACTGCAAATATTGTTTTACAGATCAGACATGGAAAATAAGGATAGTTCAGTAGTTACTGAACTAGTTGCATCACTGAATCAACTGAGTGGAACAATTGAGACGCTTCTTGATTATGGGACGACTACAATCAAAGGTAAATATGGCAGCACTAGTGGAACCATACAGCTTTAAAGTCGGAGCCCATCGATTAGGCACAACATGTTCTTTATAGGAATTAAGTGTGTCTGTGACTGGAGAAATGGGGCTTACTGTATTTATGACCAATGTAGCTCCTGATCTAATGGCACATTCCTATAGCCTGGTAACGATCTATATTGATTGTATAGAAGCATGATTGGCGTTTCAGTGATGGAATTACGAACAGTGCAGATCCTACCTTTTGTGACCCATTTAAAGCTATCTTGATCCAAAACTCTGGTGCTAAAATTCACTAAGCGCCATTTTGCCATAGAAATGTTCATATACATGTACATGTTTTGTCTGTTTCAGAGTCAACAGAGGACTTTGTGAATGGCAAGATGGGTAAAATGTTCGGAATGGCCTCTGCTTATCGGACATGTCTACAAAGGTATGGTGCAGCTGACTGTAACCGATATGCTGCATATCAGAGCTCCAGATAAGCTGCGTATTTGCTTAAATACCCAATTAAAATTGATAAAAACCCAATTGAAATCAGAAGTAGCGAGAATCAAAAAGCAATACAAATTTTATGGTACCTTTATCATGCTGCAGCACACAATAAACAGACCACAAATATAGCATATTTTTCTGATTTTCTAAGAAAACACATCTTGGTACATGTATTTCATTAGAATTGTCTCCAGGGAGACAATTCTAATGACATGCCAAGACTTGTTTTCATCTCGAGCAAAGTATTCAATAATTGCTGTCTGTTGATGTGTAAACAATAGTGTGATTTTATTTTACCCAATCAAATTTGGAAATACCCAATTGCTTAAGATGATGGAGTGACAATACTCATTTACTAATTCCTTATCTGTAGCCCTGGCATATACATGTGGCTGTGACTGGAGAAATGGGAATTATGGGTTTTGCGACCTGTGTAGATCCGGATCAGCCTTTGCATCCGCACAGTCGGCTCAGGGTCTGCATTGTGCGGCATTCCATCAATGAATCACCATGCTTCTAACAAGGACTATAGACCGTTATCAGGCTACAGAAGTGTGCTATATGACCAGGAGCTATACCGGTCACAAACTTTGCCACATATCTGTGACTGGAGAAATGAGGCTATCGGCATGTTTGGCCAGTCTGCTGCAAACTCGTGCATTGATCTAATCATCTGTATTATTTGTTATACCGATAATGACATAACATGTGTTTCACTGACTGCAGTGTCAAACAAATCTTTACAGAAAAAAAACATTTCTAAAAATAAAATTGATTTTGTGTGGTATATTAAGAGCTTTTAAGTATATCAGTCGTGTACCGTAAGTAACGCTAGCTGTGTCATAAAACCAGAAATGGGAATACATGTACCAAAGGAAGGTGATTGAAGTTCGATCCGGCCATTTACGGTTTACCATTTGACCGGCGGCAATTTTATCGGACATGTCCGTCGGTCAGATGCACAATAAATTTGATTGTCTGAGCCTGAGCTGTAGCACAGCCCAGGCTCAGCCAATCAAGCGGCTGGATTTCAAGCACAAAATTCAAGTATTTGACGGTTGTCAGCCGGTGGCTAATTTCATCACCTGTTTTCTTGTACCTTCCAGACTTGGGTTAGGCAGTAAACAAGCGCTGGAGGACCTCATTGAGGCCAGTTCTGGCAGGAGGGAGGTTCGGGAAGCTGGTGAACAACTGCTCGATATAGAGGTAATACTGCACTCACTGGGAATGTCCGTCTCTCTTTTCCATATTTTTCAGAACAAAAAACCCAGCCTTATAAATGGATTACCGAAGACCAATAGTCTGAAAAATGTTTTGTGATGATTGGATTGGTCCTTAAATTAACATGTCACAGTTCATTACATTTATTTAGGGCAATTCCAGAATTAATCGTGGGGGGGGTGGGATGGGCTGCACTTTTTAGCTCACCTGAGCAAAGCTCATGTGAGCTATTGTTACCACAATGTGTCCGTCGTCCGTCGTCGTCGTTCGTCCGTTGTCGTCCGTGAACATTTTCAAACGTCTTCTCCTCGGTAACCATTGGGTCTATAGTCACCAAACTTCATGGTCATGGTCCTTAGGTAGGGGGATTACAAAATTGTTAAAATGATGTCATTACGTAATCCAAGATGGCCGCCGTCTAAAAATAGCACAAATTCTTAAAGAATCTTCTTCTCAAGAACCGCCAACCGGATTTCGACAAAACTTGGTAGGAATGATCGATGTACATTGCTCTTTCAAAGTTGTTAAAATGGTGACCCCGGGGTCAAAAATGGGCGTGGTCTGTGGGGTCAAATTGGGGTCAAATTTTATTTTTGACTGAATATGGTCATGTCATATATCAAATTGAAGGTATCAATGAGGCGATCACTCTGGTGCATTTTTTGTAGAAATTGGCTTGTTATGTCATCCAAGATGGCCGCCGAAAGGTCAAAAGGTCGTTCTTTTATTAGAGATTTCAAAATTCTTCTTCACATGAACCGCTTGGCCCATGGTAGCGAAACTTAAAACTTATGGTCCATGGGTGAAGCCTTTTCAGATTTGTTAAAATGGAGGTCATCGCTAATCCAAGATGGCCGCCGTCTAAAAATAGCATAAATTCTTAAAAAATCTTCTTCTCATGAACCGCTAGCCGGATTTCGACGAAACTTGGTAGGAATGATCGATGTACATTGCTCTTTCAACGTTGTTAAAATGGTGACCCCGGGGTCAAAAATGGGCGTGGCCCGTGGGGTCAAATTGGGGTCAAATTTTATTTTTGACCGAATATGGTCATGTTATATATCAAATCGAAGGTATCAATGAGGCGATCACTCTGGTACATTTTTTGTCGAAATCGGATTGTTATGTCATCCAAGATGGCCGTCGAAATGTCAAAAGGTCGTTCTTTTATTAGAGATTTCAAAATTCTTCTTCACATGAACCGCTTGGCCCATGGTAGCCAAACTTAAAAGTTATGGTCCATGGGTGAAGCTTTTTCAGATTTGTTAAAATGGAGGTCGTCACTAAATGGATGGCCGCCGTCTAAAAATAGCATAAATTCTTAAAAAATCTTCTTCTCATGAACCGCTGGCCGGATTTCGACTAAACTTGGTAGGAATGATCGATTTACATTGCTCTATCAATGTTGTGAAAATGGTGACCCCGGGGTCAAAAATGGGCGTGGCCCGTGGGGTCAAATTGGGGTCAAATATTATTTTTGACCGAATATGCTCATGCCATATATCAAATTGAAGGTATCGATGGGGCGATTGCTCTGGTGCAATATTTGTCGGAATCGGATGATTATGTCATCCATGATGGCCACCAAAAGGTCCATTTATTCAAGATTTTGAACGTCGTTTTCTCAGGAACCACATGGCCGATGCTGGCCAAACTTCATAGGAAGTTAAGATCCTTGGGTGAAGCATTTTCCGATTTGGTAAAATGACAGTCATCGCTTAATATAAGATGACCACCATCTAAAAATAGCACAACTTTTTTAAAACACATGAACTCAATGTCACATTCTCCTCTGGTGTTCATGGAGTCAGGTGAGCGAATTAGGGCCATCATGGCCCTCTTGTTTTCAATCCCCACCACCCATCAATAACAATTTTCGTTAACCCCAGCAAGCATCAATTTAAAATATTACCGACCCCCACCACCCATCATTTAGAAAGAAGAAAAAAACCCACACCCTGTCAATAAAAAAAAAAGCCAGCCCCACCACCCATCCATAAAAAAAAATATGTCAACCCCACCACCCATCAATAAAAGTTACTGACCCACCTTATAAACAAAGGAAAGTAATGCCCATAACGAGAGACCATACGTACTTAGAATTACAGCTGACGTAATGCGCGGTAAACTGAAATGGCCTACGTGACAATTGACATTTACGTTCAAACACGATTTTCATGGTGTGTAATCGATCGTATTTCCTCGCCACCATATGAAACCCGACTCGAGAAACACAAATTAAGTTGTTGATTTCTGAATTTGTCGATTGTTGCACGGTCTAAGAAATCAAACAAATGTGAAAACAATTTTGTTTTCAAAATATTAGACTCGTCTAAGGAGACGATTCTTATGTGTTGCCAAAACTTTGCACGTGAAAATGGATTACCGACTGATGATTGTAAACACCATCAGGTGTGCAGCTAGACCGAAAATGATATGTCGCAAATGTGCTAGTTGGGGATGGGTGGGTACGGCGATATATATTTTTTATGTTACAATCTCGCATATTTGCGATCTCGATCTCGCCTTCCGCTTTTGGAAATACGATTTGCCCATGCATGTGTAGACAGCATGCGTGTTGGATTTGCGTTCTACATGTACGTACGCACATATTTATAAAAGCATGCTAGTTCGAATTGCGTTCTACGTACGTACGTATGTGCATGTAATGTATGCGGAAAACTCAATTTCACCCGAAATTTAGTACAATAAATAGCATTACCGGTAATAGGAACCTGCCAATCTCTGTATTCTATGTCTCTGACGAGACGTATGGTAATTACCGATACCACCATTAATTTTTTGCAGTTTTACACTGCGAACCCACAATTAAATAATGCCGTGTTTCACTCGATCCCATATTAATTAAATAATTTCCGGTTTTCATTGGAGCCCATAATTAAATAATTACTGTTACTCATTGGCCCCCACCATGCATTAATTAGAATTTCCTGTGGACCCAACCACCCATACATTTTAATTTCATGCAGACCCCACCACCCATCAATAAATAATTCGGGTGCCGCCCACCCTACATTATGTTTTAAAATCGCAAAATATGTTATATGGTTCAATACAAACATTTATTTCCTTTCACTCTGTAATATTTAAAGAGGATATGCTTTATGTATATTCATTGGTTGTTGCAGCAAGACTGGGACAACTTTCTGATTAAAGTTGACAAGTCTTTGGATGAAGAAACCTGTGATACAGTGCGGGTAGGACAGACTGGTCCTATAGATTCCCCCCTCGTTGATGCCAGGACAGGACAAGAAACTAGTCTAACCGATTACCTCGGAGACCGAAGTCTGGTGCTAATTTTTCTACGACACTTTGCTTGACTCCCATGACGAAACCACACTGCCGATATCATTAAAAAAGAGGTATGTTTATGCATGTCATGAAGAACATGCTAGAGAAATTGAGCCTATCGCGTACAAGTAACTCCACAAAAATTGCAGCATTATTTGTAGCAGACGGACGCTTCGTACCACTAAAATGTTCGTAATTGCAAATTTACGATCGTCTGGAAATGTCAATTGATGGATTTAAATTTATTGAGGCAGCCTATGCTCAATAAATGTAAATCCAATGCTTGTTTAAAAGAAAACAATGTTAATGTGAAATATACAGACTATCATAATTTTGCACTTACAAACATTTTAGTGAAACAGAGCCCAGGAGTTTTTGAAGAGTTACCTGTTTGCAACTAATGACTTTTGTGACCAGGGTTGACCCAGTTCGACATGTGACTCCAGGCATACTGATCATGGATTGCACTGTTCACCATTCAGTCATGGAAATATGTCCTACTTATAACAAACTGTATTGATCCTTGTCATGCTGCCAGGAATTAGCTAGCATATTTGTGGCTGTGACTGGAGAAATGGGGTATATGGACATTGCAACCAGTGTAGGGCCAGATCAGCCTGTGTATCCATAGTCTGATCAGGAACTGCACTGTTCACCATTCCATTGATAAAAACACCTTTCATGCTTCTAACAAGCAATATTGATTGTTACCAGGCTGCAGGAGTGTGTTATTTGATCTGGAGCTACACTGGTCACAAATCCCATACACATCCCATTTCTCCAGTCACAGACACATATGGTAGGTGCTTATTGCCGCAGATGCCTCCATTTCTTCAATAGTGTCTCCATCAAAGAAGCAGGGCTCCAGATAAGGAATTAGTAATTGAGTGTTGTCACTCGATCATTTCTGAAGCAATTGGGTATTTCAAAAATTGTATTGTGTAAAATAGAATCACACTACTGTTTACACATCAGCAGACCACACTTATTGAATAGTTTGCTTAAATGAAAACACATCTTGGTATTTCATTAGAATTGTCTCCTTGGAGACAATTCTAATGAAATTCCAAGATGTGTTTTCTTGGAAAAATAAGAAAATATACTATATTTGTGGTCTGTTTATTGTTTTCTGTAGCATGATAAAGATACCACAAATTTTTCATTGCTTTTGATACTCACTACTTCTGATTTCAATTAGGTTTTTGGCAATTTCAATTGGGTATTTACGCAAATACGCACCTTATCTGGAGCTCTGAAGAAGTACTTTCCTACATCATGTACATGTTTAGATCACCAGAGCTCCAGTTAAGGTGCATAATTAGGGGACAAATTTCTTATTTCTCTATCAAAAATGGCATGTTCGGAGTGCTTTAGAATCGTCTCGATGAGACGATTCTAAAGGACTCCCAACTTGCCATATTTGGTGAAGAAATAAGAAAATTTCACCACAAATTGAACAAATTACGCACCTTAACTGGAGCTCTGATCCCATGGCCTTTGTTTATTTCACTGATGGCCTGATGTGAACTATTGTTGCCATTTCATTTCTGTCAAGCCATTCTGTGAAAATTACAAAATATTGATCACAATAACATTTGGGCTTTCATACTTCGAAAAATTAAAATGCATGTTAATCCTTTTAACCCTAAATAATTGGAATGGACTGGGATAATGTTACTTTAAGGATCAATCCAATCATCAGAAAATGATTTTCAGACTGGTCCATTTGTAAGAAGGGGATGCTTTTTTCTGTCCAAAAGGAGGACCCCGGTTCGAGTCCTGGCCAATCTGCATATTTCTCGCCCTGTGACACTTGCAAAAAGTGCAGATCTTGATGAGACGGCTCGCTACGAGCCGTCTCATCAGGATCTATACTGTTTGCAAACACTGCTAAAGGGGTCTATATTACTAAAGTGGTTAATTGTTTTGTCCTGAAATACTCTTGATAGTTGTTGTATAATCCCAGTTCTCAGTTCACAGTGACAGATCATGAGCATATTGACCGACGGTATATTAACTGAGAGAGTAGTGTAGCCCCAGATCAGCCTGCGCATCCACACAGTCTGATCTAGGTTGTACATTGTTCACCGTTGAGTTGTCCATCTATACCAGGATGAGTTATCGTCCCAGAATGGTTCAGCGGTCGTGGTTTCATTTGGTGAGAGAGCCGGGGCTGTTCGTTGGCTGGAAGAGATGAGGATACCATTCCCCATGTTGCTGGATGCTGACAAGAAGGTGCTGTATGCAGTGCTGGGGCACATTTTGTAGTTTAATTGTCGCCTTAATTGTAGATTAATCTCATAATTCCTGAGTGTTTACAGTGATTAAGTTTTCAACACAATCAGCACGCCTGTACTACCATATATACTACGAGGATTACAACCTCGGTGCACCTGTGGAGAGGTGGCTCAATACAGAGACACGTAGCCCTAACACAATTAATTGAAATAACCTTCGAAGTTATCTCTGCAAGTATTATAGTAAAATATTCTTTAGTGGCATGTTGTTGTTGGTCACATGCATATTGGCCTGACTGAATTTTCCTCAGTTCTATAAATATGGCTGTGACTGGATAAATGGGGGTTTTATGTGTGACGAGTACAGCTCCTAATCAAATAGCACACTCCTGTAGCTCTCTTTAATGTAACACATGGAAGAGTGATTTTTGTAATCGGTTATCCGGCGTGTTTGATATGCTAGCGATATAAAACTGTCAAAGCTGTATCAATAAATTATTAATAAAGAACATACACATGCAGAAATTGGTTATTTTACCGTGTCAATGTGTTTATCTGACATTTACATGTATATCTTGTAAATTTGAAAGCTTCATTTCGTTATGTTGCATGTTGAACAACAACGAGAGAAAAGATGGCTTCCATGGGAAAATGATTTCCCTGTTCTATTATTTTTTGCAATTTACTAGTTCTACATCAAAGAATATTTTTTAAAGGTATAAACTATACAGTTTACTAAATTTTGACCTAATTGCAACATGTTTGGGTTTGCACTTCGCTTGCTCACATTTTTTGAATGGGTAAAATTGTAGCCGTAGATAACATATCGGAGGCGAATTATTATAGCTATCCTGTAGCCTGATAACGATCTATATTGCTTGTTAGATTTATGGAATGGCAAACAGTGTAGATCCTGATCAGACTGCAGATGGACAGGCTGATCTGGATATACACTTGTCGCAAAACACATAAGCCCCATTTCTAAACTCAACATCACAAATGACAATAAAAGAAATTAAGACTGTGCCAACTTTCAACATTATTTTCATGAAAATCTATATTTGTTTTCAAGATTAATGTAAAACATTAATGCCTCAAGGGAGAAACTTTCAAAGCCAAGCCTAAATTACTATGACCTAACTATTGACGATCTATAAATTCAGCACAGTGTGTTCCCATTTAACAGTTTGGAAGATCAGTAGCCTATTTCACCAACATTGCAAAGTATACTTATCTAGCAAAGTATACTTTGAGGGAGAAATTTTAAATCTTAGGATATATTTGTTATTTTTTTATTATACTGAATTTATTACATTATCACAGCCATTTTGGCTGTGATAATGTAATAAATTCAGTATAATAATTATGCATACTTTTAATCATCAAATATATGCAGTGGTTAGTTCTATATGAAATAATGCATTTTGGGAAAAATAAAGGAATACTCCCTCAAAGAATACTTTGCTAGATAAGTATACTTTGCAATTTTGATGAAATCGGCTTCTGAAATAATGATATAGAGTTCATTTGTTGCATACCGGTAGTACGGTCCATTTTATCGTCCTGCTGATTCCTAACCTCATCAGTGATGGGTTGTGGACTACGGGTCAAGCATCAAACTTCAATACCTCGGCGTGAAAAAATGCTTTCATAGTATTTCCATCGGACTGGTCTTTCGGATGAAATTTTAAACCGAGTTCTAGTCTCTATGACCTTAGCTGTTTCTGGGATGTCAAACCCATTCACTTTTGTTATAAACCATAAATGTATCTTGTTTAAAATGTGTATTTGATTTTGCAGGTTTATCATAAATTTGGCCTGAAAAGATCAGTCTACAAGGTAGGTCGGTTTGTGTAATACATGTACCTACTGTCTGTAAAACGAAACATGCCAAAATTTTACGGCTCCTATATAAACAATACAAAAACAATATTTTTTTTATAGTATTAAGCAAAATTTAAGAAGGAGCCTTTTTATTTCATGAAAATTCGGTCAAATATTTATTTTATTAAGAAAAAAACTATTTTTCCATGTTAAAGGGTCATATCAGGATTTTTTTGAAAAAAATACTATAAAAAAATAAAAACGTGTTTTCATCATGGCCCTGTGAAAAGTGGTTTAATTGATGATATATGATGATACACAAACTGTCCATGTGTTGTAGGTGTGGCGAGTGGCGTCTCTTGTTTACTATGGTGAGGAGCTGGCTGCTGGCCGGTCACTCCCCAAACCATACGAGGGTGTCCATGATGACCCTCATCAGGTATAGTCACAGGCAATTGAATTTTCCCCCACCGACTTTGTGCCTAGAGCAAGCCCAGGGGACATTTTGCCAAATTAAAATGCTGTCCCTTGACACTCCATGTGCCGTATAGAATACAGTAATGAGGCAGCCTTCTCATATATGTTATACATGTACATATATCCCAAACAAGTTCATGAAATGTGTGGATTTCTAGTAAAATGTGAAGTATGATTTCACACAAACCGTATTAAATAATGAAAATTCTTGACATAAACTGTCCGAACAGGACATGAATTGTAGGCCATTCAAAACTATGAACAACCAGGAGCTTCCCACCAGGACACCTAACGCGGCCCCCTTGACCCCTCATAATTGATACCTCTCTAACGACATACATACACACACATTGGGATCATAGAATACCTGGGAGGGTGCTATAGACTGGCTGCAGCAGTCTAGCCTCAGTCACCCATATGATGTACATACTAATCTGTGTATACACTGTCTTGGCCAGCCGGAGTTACCACAAACATCCCTTTTGCAATTTGAAAATCAATTTACAACGTCCAAGATTTTCTTAGTTGGATCATTTGTATCTAGGTTTTGAATCCATTTTTCAATGAATTTTGTTGTCGACCCCTTTTCTAGGTGATCTTTAAGCTCCTTTTTAACCCTTTCAACCCTACAGACCTCTATAGCAGTCTATGCAAATAATGTAGATAAGTCTCAGCAGATCTGCATTTTTTGCAAGTAGTTTGGATACTTTTAAGAATCTCCCCATCCCTCCCATATCATGAATGGGCTTGTCAGAAAATCATTGATTGGTTTGGTCGGGAAATTAACATGGCACAGTCCTTCCGTTTATTTATTGCTGAAAGGGTTAATAAAAAGTATATAATTCACATACTTTCATTGCAAGGTTAAGTGAAATAGACTGTACATAGTATATTATGTAGCCCACTGTGCACATGCTCCTGTTACGAAATCCCATACATGCTTGTATGTTTGTAGATGGGAGGTGATTTCATCCTGGACAGTGCTGGTATAGTGAGGTTCCTGTACCCGAGTGCCACGGCAATAGATAGACCTGCCATCTCCTTGCTTCTGCGTGAGTTACAGGTATGTATGCTGGCTTGTCTGGTCACTCATTGAAACCTAGTGGACAACATTCTATATTTACATAATTATCTAGCAGAATAAAAATGGAACAAATATGTCGCTGTGACTGATGAAGTGGGGTCTTATGAGTTATGCGACCAGTGGAGATCCAGATCAGCCTGTGCTGATCAGGATCTACACTGTTTGCCATTTCATCAATGAAACAATCGTCGTGCTTCTAACAATCAATATAGATCGCTATCAGGCTACAGGAGTTATTTAATCAGGAGCTACATTTGTTGCAATTCCCATAAGCCTCATTTCTCCAGTCACAGTCACATATCTTTGTAACCAGTGTAGTACCACATTGACTAGCCAGTATATTCATGCTGTCTAATGTAGGTCTACGCTATTTACCATTTAGTTAACTCTTTGCATGCTGGGAAACATGTGGGTTATAAATAGTTCAAAACTAGCGGTATTTTCTTTTATTTCTCCTTGTAAATATCATGAATATGTCTTGGAATTTCATTAGAATTGAGTCCTGAGGACTCCATTCTAATGAAATTCCAAGACATATTTACAGAGAGAAATAAAACATATAGTCATAATTTGTTTGGCGGATATTTTCGCCGCTAGCATGCAAAGAGTTAATGGACTATTCTTCTTTCATATCAACAGTGAACATGGTTTTCAATATTCTCCAAAATTATTTAAGGTTTCCTAACTTACCAGTCAATCTTACTGGGATCACACCTGCCGCCAAATAATAATAGAGTGCCTGACACTGGATCAGGATACTATCATTCAGTGCTGAAAGTTTGTATTGTCATTTGAGCGATAATTGTATGGTGTACCTGCCATATGTGTACATTCCCGTCTGAATATGTGGCTGTGACTGGAGAAATGGTGCTTATGGTATTTCTCAACAGTATAGACACAGACCAGCCAGCGCATTTGCTCAGTCTGCTCAGTGTCTGCACTGATCGACTTTCAGTCAGTGAAACACCCAACAGGGTTATAGTAAACAACATTGTCCTTATCAGGCTACAGTAACTCGCTAGCAGATCTGTAGCCTATTTCACCAACACTGCAAAGTATATTTGTCTAGCAAAGTATACTTTCAGGGAGAAATTTTCAATTTTAGGATAAATTTATTATTTTTTATTATACTGAATTTGTTACATTATCACAGCCATTTTGGCTGTGATAATGTAATAAATTCTGTATAATAAGTCTGCATAGTTTTAATCATCAAATATATGCAGTGGTTAGTTCTATATGAAATAATGCATTTCGGGGAAAATAAATGATTACTCCCTCAAAGTATACTTTGCTAGATAAGTATACTTTGCAATGTTGATGAAATCGGCTACTGGAGTTAGGCTGACAATAAAACATAGGTATCATTTCTCCAGTCACAGCCACATATGAGACGAGCAATGTGATTTTGTACGTTCGAACATTGCTTAATTTCATGAAATACGTTTACAAAATTTACAATATTTTCCGTAAATGGCGTCAAAAGTTGAATTACATGTATATTAAGCGTGTACTCTGAATATTTTGTCAAATTTTGACTTTATTTATGAAACAAATATTGTAAATCTTGTATTTCATATTTAATGAAATTACGCAGATGTCTGAAGGTTCAAAATCACATTGGCGTGTCTCATATGCCCCTGATGAGGAACACATGTAAAACACAATCAATCATTCAATCAATCTGCTGTTTTATTTCAGAAGCTAGCAGGTGCCCAGTTAGAATGTGCCCAGTAGTGGGCGGGGCGGGGGATTCGTGTATGAAGGTGGGGGACGAAAGCTGTCACGTTGCCTCCCACTGGATCTACGGCTCACTCCACTCCGAACTACAGAGACACTTCAACCCGGCATTCTGCTGTTGTAACATCTAGCGGATTTTATTTAATTATTTATTCTTGCCCGTTTATGTCTGGAAAGATGGCACTTATTATATTAATGAAAAATGTAAAACCAGATCATATTGCTCATCCACGCGATTATTAGAACAAGTCAGCTCATTTGAATCTAAATTATTATCCCCTCGCCAAGGAATATGGTGATTATTCATGTATGTACGTACATATGTACATGGATTAATTATATTTAGTAGCACTTGTCATTTCTTAATAACTTAGAACCACTTCACCAATTTTTTACATGGTTTTGGAAGAGCGTTATATATTTTTGAAACACCCTGTTTTGTTTGCCCTAGTTTCTTGACCAATGAAAGCAGAGCATTTCGTCTCAATTAAGTCGCATATTGCGACGCTTTCTCCAATATCTATTGAATTAATAATTAAATGATGCAATAACAGTTATATTTAAAACCACAGGCCACACCTTGTTGACGTAATTTACTGTGACGCGCACCATGTGTACGATCGATTCAGTGACACACCGCCAACAACACAATAGTATCGTTTTTGAAAACGCGTTTATGGGCAGCCCTCCATTCTAATAGACATGAGCCGATGGGGTGGGGCAATTCACATATTGAATTTTTAATGAACTAATTTCTTCGCTCGTTACGCTCGCTCAAAATTAATTTAACAAAAATTCAATATGTGAACTATAGTTATTATGTATATAGAGAATCTCAAACGAGTTTCCTTTTGATATGAGATTTATGAAACACACAATTTATGCATGGAGCCTCTGGCGAGGTATAAACATTGCGGACGAGTTTCATAAATCTCATATCAACGGAAAACAAGTTTGAGATTCTGTTTATCACATGACTTCAGTCTCCAAAGAATAGAACACTTGGAGATAGCCAATATGTTTAAGTGAGCAGATGCCATTGACTATTTTCGCATACATTTGAAAATCTTCACAGAGAAAAATAGTTTTAATACTAGCAATAAAATTATTATAAATATGCCATATAACAGCTAGGTTCCTGTTCTTTGTAATAAGTCACGGACACTTCTATTGAACATTTAAAAATGATGACGTCAATGTCGATACATCATTGCTTTGTCACACCATTAAGCACGTCATTTGGAACGTCTCTATTTCATTCATTTGACATAACGTTGGCACATAATACTAATACGTAATTAGAGTGAGGCGGTCAGCCGATCAAATGCACTCCAGGTGTTATTACATGTGTGTTGTAATACATTTATGAAATGGGTGAAAACACGCCTTATCAAGCACATATATGGCAAGGATTTCATGTGATAAAATCAGATCTATCATACATCAGTTAAATAGAACAGAAAAAAACTGCTGCCTTATAAGTGCCAGCACTCCCTGTTCTTCAAATGCGTCACATGAGACAAGCCATGTGATTTTGTACCTCATATGAGGTCATGTGGTCAGCTATGGAATTACCTCCTGTGTCATAGTACCGTATTTTGTTTTCAATTGGAATTTTTTTCAGAGTTTGGGAAGAAAAAACGGCCAGCGTTGGGGAAGGTGCCCCTGTGTGTATGGTAAATTAATCCCTGTCAGTATCGTCAAACACTGCGGTGTAATAAGGGAGGCAATTCCAGTAGCCGATTTCATCAAAATTGCAAGGAATACTTATCTAGCAAAGTATACTTTGAGGGAGTAAACATTTATTTTTTCCGAAATGCATTATTTCATTTAGAACTAACAACGGCATATATTTGATGATTAAAAGTATGCAGAATTATTATACTGAATGTATTACATTATCACAGCCAAAATGGCTGTGACAATGTAATAAATTCAGTATAATAAAAATTAATAAATTTATCTTTAAATTGAAAATTTCTCCCTCAAAGTATACTTTGCTAGATAAGTATACTTTGCAATGTTGGTGAAATAGGCTACACATCTCGGCCCATATACATGTAACTAATTCAATGGCCATATGTATACATGTTCTTGATGCTCAAGGCCAACAAATATGATTGCCACCCTGTCCGTCTGTGTGTCTGAGATATGTGTTCGACTACCTACTATCTCTGTTACTGTAAGTCGGATTTGCTTGAAACTTCATATGCTAATTTGTCATCATCCATATTTTCGTTCTAATGCCCATCCATGCGGACAAATCTACTCGAGATCAAGATCATGACTTAGAAATTTGCGTGTTTTTTGTGTGCATCCATCAGTGTTGCTGATTTCTTGTTACTGACAACAGCTGGTATGTGTGTAAAATAAGTAGTTATAGACTAAATACATTCCATGTGATAGCATCTTATTGAATGCACAGGTGGAAGACTCGGACATGTGACACACACAAAAATCCCATTAAAAAATCCCATTACTGTACTACGGCATAATTACCGTACAGTACGAGAACAAGTGGGTGGGGTAATGGGATTTGTTTGTTGTGTCACAGGTCCGGGTCTTCCACCTGTGATTGAATGAGTATTCTATTTTAGTGCCAAAGGCCCAAGTGAGTTATTTTTACTGCTTTAATCGAGGTATTTGATAAATCTAAGACATGTGTGTGTGCTTTAACCCTTTCAACCCTAAGGAACTGGAATAGACTGTGATATGCTAATGTTCCGACCAATCCAATGGTCACAAAATGATTTTCAGATTCGTCCATTTATGAAAAGGGGGTGTTTTTGTTCTAATAAATATTAAAATTACTTTCAAAAAGTGCAGATCCTGATGAGACGGCTCGTTACGAGCCGGCTCACCTGGATCTGCACTTTTTGCATAAACCGCTATAGCGGGATTTCGGGTACAAAGGGTTAAGATGATGAAAAATCATCTTGGGAAATTTCAGTGAAACTTGCCCAATTAACACTGAGGCCCCATGGTGTCTGGTTTAGAGAGGTTACACTGCAATTCAGGTACATGAGAAACACAATACGTGCATGTTTGCTTTAAATTAATGAGGTACATTTCAGAGGTACATTTCAGTGCAACCTGTCCAAATTAACACAACAAGGGGCCCAGGCTGTCTGGTTTAATAACGTTTCACTTTATCATGCTTAGTACATTTACATACAGCTGGTAATGCATAATTCAGTATTAGATATTTGCCTGTATCACCATGACAAAACCTGGTTGATTGCTTTTGCAAACAGTGTACAAGGTGTATGATCACGTGGTACTAACAACAACAACAAGTACTGAAATTTCCAGAATCCATCTGATTCAAAGTACGTATTCTTACTACGTACTTGTCCTTATTACGTAACGGATTTTGATGAAATATGGCACATCAAATGCGTCTTGTTAAGCTGCATTTGGTGGTCTGTAATTTCTGTCGTTTTTGCGAAGAATCGATTTCCGTGTCTCTGACACGGAAATCGATTCTTCGCAAAAACAACATATGTCTGTGCCAATCTCCGTGGACCACCAAATACAGCTCATGAAGACGCGTTTGCTGCGCCATATTTCATCAAAATCCGTTTCATATTAAGGAAAATATCAAATAATACTTTCAAGATTTCAACACTTTCAGCCACTGTTGTTGTTGTTATAACCACGTGATCATGCACCCTGGTGTAGTCCCAGATCAGATTTGATCTCGCCTTTATGTGATATCACTGTGACAAACAGCGTTTTATTGTATTTGTGAACAGTGAAGCCCCAGATCAGCCTGCATATTTGTGCAGTCTGACCTGGAGCTGCACAGTTCGCCAATCTGGTATAGATCATTTGTGATCTTACTACGAAACATTTTGATTCCCAGAATACTGAAATGTTTTACCTGGTCAGGATCTACAGTTGTCTGTAGCCGATTTCATCAACATTGCAAAGTATACTTTTCTAGCAAAGTATACTTTGAGGGAGTAATCATTTATTTTTTACGAAATGCATTATTTCATATAGAACTAACAACTGCATATATTTGATGATTAAAAGTATGCAGAATTATTATACTGAATTTATTACATTATCACAGCCAATTGGCTGTGATAATGTAATAAATTCAGTATAATAAAAATTAATAAATTTATCATAAAATTTAAAATTTCTCCCTCAAAGTATACTTTGCCACTAAAGTATACTTTGCAATGTTGATGAAATAGGCTACTGATCAGGGCCCGGTTTGTCACACTGGGTTACATATGTATCTGTACATCACGAAATGGTGCTTATGGCATTTGGAACCAGTTTAGCTCATCTCCATCTGCATGTCTGCACAATCTGATCAGTTTAGTCATTGAAACAACTGTTATGCTTCTTACAAGCTTATCAATTGCTTGTACATCAGATGCTAGCCAGTAGCAACATATACCATAAGCACCATTTCTCCAGTCACAGTTCTACGCTTTCTTTTGAAGATTGAGATCATAATGATCGCCAGCAATATTGTGCTGTGTTCACTATTTGTTATGCCCCCACCCCAAATGGCATATAGCGTTGCGTTTGTCCGTCTGTTTGTACTTTCGTATGGCTGTACTCGTTTTCACGCAATAACTTGAATATGTTTTGCCTGATCTCCCCCATACTTCACAGCTGCATTGATAGTAATCAGGAGAATACACCTATTGAAGTGGTGTTTGTTGCATCAAGATCAAAGCCACCTGCTCTAAAAATAGATATTTTTTCTATCAATTTCTCTTTTCCGCGCGATAACTTGACCGATTTCCACCATATTTCACAAGTCCATTGATATCGCTTAGGGGAAGACATCTATTGAAAGTGGAGTTCATTATTCCAACTTCAAGGTCACCTTCGCTAAAAATAGTTCTTTTTGTCTTCTTCTCAATTTGATTGTTTCTGTGTGATAACTTGAATAATCCTCGGCCAATTTTCACCATACCGTATAGTTGCATTGTTGTCAATCAGGGCAAGATTGGGGTTCGTTGATCCAAGTTCAAGGCCACCTGTACTAACTCACTTTGCTCATTTCCACACTATGACTTGAATAATAATCTTTGGCCGATTTCCACCATACTTCACAGGTATATTAATATCGACCAGAGGAAGACATCTGTTGAAAGTAACTCGACTACTGTAAGTCAAGACAATATTTCAAATGTCCATTGATAATGTGGGAAGACACCTGTTGAAAATGTAGTACAACGGCCCAAGTTCAATGTCGCCAGGGCTAAAAGTAATAACAGGCATTCAGTGTGGAGCATCCATGTGCGGACAGGTCACATTTCTAGTTTAAATATGTTTTAGTTTCATTTTACATATGTCTGGGGTCTGGTAATGGTAATTACCTAAGGTAATGGTGGCACCTTAACTTAATTGGAACATGCTATTTTCCTATTTAGCCATACGCTGCACATTGAAACCTGGCTACAGTTACTTTGTTGAGCCGGCATATGAAATGAATGTGTACACTGTGACATGGTACATTTACTGATATGGGAAATTTGGCTTATGGGTTATGCGAGCAGCGTAGATCCAGATCAGCCTGTGCCTCCGCACAGTCTGATCAGGATCTGCACTGTTCGCCATTCAATCATTGAAACACCCATTGTGTTTCTAACAAGCAATATAATGTGCTGTTTTATCAGGAGCTACACTGGTCACAAATCCCATAAGCCCCACTTCTCTAGTCACAGCCACATATGAGCCCAGCTCTGTGAGGTCTGAATTCTGTTTCAATTTTCGATGACGTTTCTGAAAACTATAACTGATTTTCAAAATTCAGTGGCTTTGTAAATCAGTAATACCAAAAGGGATATAATTCCAGCACAAAAATATTTACACAATTCCCTAACATTTGATTGGTCCGTAGCAAGTCTCTGTCCAAAATTTATATCCCAGTAAACTCCCACGCAAACTACTTTCCGTAACCGTGAGGCGCAGTTAAAATAATTCTTAAGAAAATGGAAAATAAACACATTTTCTTGATGAATTTATTTCAAATGTTGGAATTATAAGGAATGAATGGCCTTTTTGTGGAATTTATCGGGGATATAAACTTGGAAAAGTCGCGGGAATACTGGACGAGGCCTTCCGGCCTTCGTCCAGTATTCCCGCGATCTGTCCAAAATTTATGTCCCAGTAAACTCCCACGCCGAACTACTTTCCGTAACCGTGAGGCGCAGTTAAAATAATTCTTAAAAAAATGGAAAATAAACACATTTTCTTGATGAATTTATTTCAAATGCTGGAATTATAAGGAATGAATGGCCTTTTTGTGGAATTTATCGGGGTTATAAACTTGGAATAGTCGTGGGAATACTGGACGAGGCCAAAAGGGATTTAACACCAGTCAGATTTGTATGGCTTGAAATTTACATAGTCAGGGGCAGATCTAGAGGGGGATTCCGGGGTTGCAACCCACCAGTTCAGTCACGGAGTTTACATAGATGTGCATTTCGAAGAGCTCGCAAATAGCACAACCCCCTAGTTGCGAACGTTAACTCTTGCAATTAGATTGCAAGATTTACCTTCGCAACTAGACAATCCCCCCCCCAACATTGATGATTGACATTGATGGAAATATACAACTATGTGCCAGTGATTGTATAGATGTACTCGGGGTATATTTAAAACTAGCATGTTCCTTCATGACATACCAATGTATTTATTTTATTTTATTTGCATTTAGATTGGAAGAGTTACCTTCGCAACTAGACAACATTGATGATTGACATTGATGGAAATATACAACTAAACCATATCGATACGTTTCAGTATTTTATGTACTACATACAATGTGCCAGTGATTGTATAGATGTATATTTAAAACTAGCATGTTCATCCATGACATACCAATGTATTTCTTTTATTTGATTTGCATTTACATGTACATACAAAACAACAGCTAACTGCTTTTCCTTGTGATGCATCGCATATTTGATTAAAGGCCCTGTGTCTAACATGCATTGTGAGCATACCAGTAGCCGATTTCACCAACATTGCAAAGTATACTTTTCTAGCAAAGTAGCCGATTTCACCAACATTGCAAAGTATACTTTTCTAGCAAAGTAGCCGATTTCACCAACATTGCAAAGTATACTTTTCTAGCAAAGTATACTTTGAGGGAGTAATCATTTATTTTTCCTGAAATGTATTATTTCATATAGAACTAATAGAACTAACGACTGCATATATTTGATGATTAAAAGTACATGTATACATAATTATTTATCTGGTTTTATTAGCCAGGTTTTTTTAAAATAAAATCCAGGCTATTGGATTGGCGAAAGCCGGGCGGGCCGGCGGCGGGCGGCGCCGGCGGGCGGGCGGCGTCCACAATCAATGTTAAGTTTGAGTCCATTTCTTTGTTACTGTACCACCTAGGACCACCAAACTTTCACAGCTTCATAATCAAGGGGTGCCCACCACATATCACTATCCAACATGTTACTTTTTTTTTAACTTAAGACCCATTTTTTCCGCGCAATCGACTTAGCCATTTTCAATGTTAAGTTTTCGCGTTTTCAATGTTAAGTTTTCGTGTTTAAGTCCATTTATTATTAGCCAGGTTTTTTTAAAAAAATCCAGGCTATTGGATTGGCGAAAGCCGGGCGGGCGGGTGGGCGGGCGGCGTCCACAATCAATGTTAAGTTTGAGTCCATTTCTTTGTTACTGTACCACCTAGGACCACCAAACTTTCACAGCTTCATAATCAAGGGGTGCCCACCACATATCACTATCCAACATGTTACTTTTTTAGCCAGGTTTTTTTGAAAAAAAATCCAGGCTATTGGATTGGCGAAAGCCGGGCGGGCGGGCGGGCGGGCGGGCGGGCGGTGTCCACAATCAATGTTAAGTTTTCGTGTTTGAGTCCATTTCTTTGTTACTGTACCACCTAGGACCACCTAGGACCACCAAACTTTCACAGCTTCATAATCAAGGGGTGCCCACCACATATCACTATCCAACATGTTACTTTTTTAGCTCATCTGAGCGAAGCTCATGAGAGCTATTGTTACCGCAATGTGTCCGTCGTCCGTCGTCGTCGTCCGTGAACATTTTCAAACGTCTTCTCCTGGGTAACCATTGGGCCTATGGTCACCAAACTTCATGGTCATGGTCCTTAGGTAGGGGGATTACAAAATTGTTAAAATGATGTCATTACGTAATCCAAGATGGCCGCCGTCTAAAAATAGCACAAATTCTTCAAAAATCTTCTTCTCAAGAACCGCCAACCGGATTTCGACAAAACATGGTAGGAATGATCAATGTACAATGCTCTTTCAAAGTTGTTAAAATGGTGACCCCAGGGTCAAAAATGGGCGTGGCCCGTGGGGTCAAATTGTGGTCAAATTTTATTATTGACTGAATATGGTCATATCATATATCAAATCGAAGGTATCAACAAGGCGATCACTCTGGTGCATTTTTTGTCGAAATCGGATGGTTATGTCATCCAAGATGGGCCGCCGAAAGGTCAAAAGGTCGTTCTTTTATTAGAGATTTAAAAATTCTTCTTCACATGAACCGCTTGGCCCATGGTAGCCAAACTTAAAAGTTATGGTCCATGGGTGAAGCCTTTTCAGATTTGTTAAAATGGAGATCATCGCTAATCCAAGATGGCCGCCGTCTAAAAATAGCATAAATTCTTAAAAAATCTTCTTCTCATGAACCGCTTGCCGGATTTCGACGAAACTTGGTAGGAATGATCGATATACATTGCTCTTTCAAAGTTGTTAAAATGGTGACCCCGGGGTCAAAAATGGGCGTGGCCCGTGGGGTCAAATTTTATTTTTGACCGAATATGGTCATGTTATATAAACTTTCACAGCTTCATAATCAAGGGGTGCCCACCACATATCACTATCCAACATGTTACTCTTTTTTTTAACTTGACCCATTTTTTCCGCGCAGTCGACTTAGCCATTTTCAATGTTAACTTTTCGCGTTTACAATGTTAAGTTTTCGTGTTTAAGTCGAAAAGCGGTAACAGCTTAATTTGGCTCAGGCGAGCTAAAAAATATATTCAACCTTGTAAATAGAATCACCTGATCTGGTGCCAGGTCCTTACCACACCTGAATCACTTAGTCACAAAGTAATAGTGTTATAATGTGTGTAACCGGATTCAACTCTCATATAGCACAAAGCCAAATATGTACATGAGGGCTGAACCAGGGATATCGCGATTCCGTTAAGGATGAAACCCATCGTTAAACTTACCCTTCCCATGCTCCCAACCAACCGCCCATTTGTTCAGGTTGAACAGTTGTAAATATATAGCTGCATAATACCAGTAGTGTTTGCTCAATATGAACAGGTATTGCCATTGTGCATTTGTGAACAATGATAGAGCAATAATCGAGCCCAGTTCCACCCTTAAATATAACTAGAAAATTGTTTGTAAAACAAAATGCGACCGCTGTTGAGCATTAATGAATACAATGTTGTTCAGCAATCACTCGGTGGTGAGTGATTGGAGAAACAAATATGTTCAGAGTCGAAAAATGGGCATAACTGCGGATGGATCGGTGGGACCGGGAAAATGTTATGTTATGCACTCCTATTTAAACTGCGGATGGAACGTGGGACAGCAAAATGTTACGTTACGCACTCCTGCGCTTGATGGTTGGGATGTAGGATAAAAAAATGTTCAGAGTCGAAAAAGGGGCATAACTGCGGATGGTTCGGTGGGACAGCGAAATTCTTTATGTTACGCACTCCTGCACTTGATGGTTGGGATGTATACCGAGTATGAAGAGAATCGGCCAAAACTGTAGAAGTAGTTCGCTGGACAAGGAAAATAATAATATTTTAGAGTCGAAAAAGGGGCATAGCTGCAGATGGATTGGCGGGAGAGTGAAAATATTTACGTTACACACTGCTGTACTTGATGGTAGGGCTGTATACCGAATATGAAGAGAACACATCGGACACAGACATGTACACAGGTGACACATACTGATACAACTATGCAGTGAAATGCTCTTTTACCAACTGTAGCCTATTTCACCAACATTGCAAAGTATACTTTTCTAGTAAAGTATACTTTGAGGGAGAACTTTTCAATTTTAGGATAAATTCATTAATTGTTATTATACTGAATTTATTACATGATCACAGCCATTGATAATGTAACAAGAAACGAGGCAAAGTCACGAAGGCCAGGTTTTTTCCAAGCATAGACACTTGGATAACATAATTATACCCACATTTTGTAGACTAGATGGCCGTGGCCTGCATGTCGCGTCTTGGGGCGAGGAATGGACACTAAAAAAATAGATATAGTAGATGGAAAAACTTTAACCGGACACACGGACGGACGGACAGACGGACGTATGCCAAAATGCCGACGATATCGCGCTTTCCGCAAGCGGGTGCGACAATGATGATAAACACCCATGTGAAGTATCAAGGTAATGGGTGAAGCAGTTGCAGAGATATAGTACACGAACAAACTTTAACAAATAAATTCAAAGTAATTTGACCTTGACATTGCGCACAGGGGCCGCACGGTTGAGGGTTAGAATGAAAATATGGACGATGATAAACACCCATGTGAAGTTTCAAGGTAATGGGCGAAGCAGTTGCAGAGATCTAGTATAACGAAAAAGTTTTAGCCAACAAATTTAACCAGACGTACGTTAAAAAGTTAACGTTGAAAATGGCTAAGTCAATTACGTAGAAATAATAGGTGAAGGTAATAAAATGGTCACATGTTGAATAGTTTTATGTGGTAGGCACCCCTTGGTTATGAAGCTGTGAAAGTTTGGTGGTCCTAGGTGGTACAGTACGTCCGTCCGTCCACAATTTCAAACGTCTTCTTCTCCCGAACCGCTGGGCCAATGTTGGTCAAACTTCACAGAATTACAACCGGAGACCTGGTTTGGCCCTCAGAGTTGAATCTGGTTATACCCCCTATATCAGTAATACGATTATTCTTAATATCCTATTACTTTTATGGAAGGGGCCAAGTGACTTGAGGTGAGGTATGGACCTGGCATCAGGTCAGGTTATTCTAATTGCAGGGCTGAATATATTCTATGCCCCAACACGATAGTGCAGAGGCATTTAGTGTTCTATTACCCTTGTCCATCCGTCACCAACCTTGAAATTTCGATTTTTGATTCGACCCCGGGGTCATGGATTATCTCCCCCTTGTTGACTTAAAATTTGGCAATTTTGGCTTGTAAGCCGTAACACTTTTAAACCGTACTAGCAACACACATGAAACTTGGTATGTAGCTTCCTTATGATGAGTAGACATTCAAAAGTAGGCATTCAAGTTATCACAGAGGTTGAAGGCCCCCACATTCAGCATACCCACTCGTCTGTGCCGCATAGACACAGATGTGACTTGTTTCCCTACACCAGTAACCATAGTAACCAAAACTGCGAAGTAAAGGTAACGAGATCGCCCCTCAGTAGTAGAGCCTCTCTAAACCGGACAGTCGTCAAAGATCATTGTCTTCCATCTGTATCCTTGTCATTTATCTCGGATGATTATATCGGTCATGACTACAAAGCACATACTCTTGTCCAAGAATGATCATACACTGGACTTGCAGTGTAACCTCTCTAAACCGGACACCCTGGGGACCTCCCAGGGTGTCCGGTTTAGAGAGGTTACGCTGTAGTAGTTAAGTACTTCACTAAATACACATTACATAAATGCTACTGTGACTGGAGAAATGGGGCTTATGTGATTTGTGACCAGTGTAGCTCCTGATCAAACAGCACACTCATGTAGCCTGATAACGATATATATTGCTTGTAAGCTTGACGGATGTTTCAGTGATGAAATGGCGAACAGTGCAGATCCTGATCGGATTGTGGATGCACAGGCTGAACTGGATCTGCACTGTTGGCAAAACACATAAACCCAAATCCTCAAGTTACAGCCTCTAATAAGAATAGATTTTTTTTAAAAAATAGTACCCGCATCATACCATTTGGGCCCATACCAATTTAATGGCCAACGAATTCCATAATAAATTAAGTGTTGTTTATTAGTATACATTTCATAGACTGAATCAGTTTTCCTATGATGCATTATTAAGTTTCATATAAATCCGGTTTCTCGTGTTTCCTGTGTTTTAAATGAACTGTCTCAGATATTCAATTAAATATACACGTATGGTGTTTCATTTTATGGACAAATGTCCTATATCTAGATCTGGACCAAACGCACTTTTCATTTCATTTCATCTAATTCTATGCAGTTTATGTTGTGTTTATCTGACCCCATGTATGATCAAAAGTTAACAACGACTGTTGTGATCCATTTTGTTATCATTGTAAAATTACCCCTGGTCAATTTTCAATATTGAAAAATGAACCGTGGGGTCCTTTTCCAACGGGACAACATTTAATGTTACACTGGCCCTCAACGAGCCGTCTCATCGGGATCTACATATTAGGTTAGAGAATACTAAATGGTGCGAAATCGCCGCAAAAGTGGTCCCGTGTAAAACTAAATAGTGCGGGTGTTTTGCGGTCACATGCACAGATTGCTTGCAAATCTTCGGATCCATTAATTAATACCCATTTTCACTTGAGGAACATTTAGGGGTGCTTTTAACACCAGTTTTCAGCATATTTGTAGCATTTAAAAGAAAACACTGAACATGTTGGTCACGTGATGTAAACAGAGTTTCCGTGGCCAAAAAATGTAAACAATATTGTGGGGGGGGGGGGGGGGAGCATGACACGAGTTTGGATGTTTCTTTCTTAGGAGTAAGTGAACCTATTGTTTAATTCATGCAGAACCAGTACAGACTGGCTACAGGTCATGTACAAGTAGGTCCCACAGCATCCATACGAATAGTGAAAGTAGGAGAGACTGGCCTTATTGGATGGGTTTCGGTTAAATTATATAGTAACACTCTTTGATGTGTTCTAACCTCTAAGGTGGGCCTATTCCCTATGAGATATTGTTTTCTGTAGAAATTGAACTTAGATGTGTACGCTTCTCTGTCGTGTATCACCGGCAGGGCCGTAACTACACTGAGGCACGAGGAGGCAGGCACGAGGAGGCAGCCTCCTCGTTTTTTGGCCTCGTATGTCTTTTTTTAGGATTTCGTCTTCAAATATTGGTCTATGTAGTCTAGATATGAATGGACCGGAAATTATATAGTTTTGTCATGAAAGTATCAAACAAAAGAAAGGGATATTTCGCCTGAAAATGAATCGGAATGTTTCTCTGGTTACTTTTTTTTCGGGTGTGTGGGGGAATTCCCTCGGACCACCCTTGCGTACTCCCTCGTGTCCTCGTTTTTTGGCTTCCTGGTTACGGCACTGACCGATTACAATGACTTTTCATGATTGCGAAACACTAGAATGTGTCGTGAAGCGCTATAATATGTCTGATTTACAGTGGAACATCTCTAAACCGGACACCCTGGGGACCTCCCTACCGGTTAGAGGGGTTTCACTGTAGCTTGTGTTTCCTTCAAGCTGTGTACGTCACTGGATACGCGGGAAAACCCGGAAACTCGGGATAATTATGCAGCCGTGACTGCAACTACGACTTGTGTCTGCTGCGGCGGCGCTGGTATCGACTGGATCGTGTGTATACACGGCCAATAACAACAGTTACACACGCTATCGCTAAACAGCTGCGGAGGATGGCATGTGTCAACACAACACTGGCAGATTCCACTGACAAAGATATACGCTCTACACGACTGAAATGCTGTCAATAGTCTAACATAAAACTGACCAACCATTGTTTGGCTGTAGACCGCGGAAACTGGAACTCTGAAGAAACCACACGAGAGGTATAGTAAATGTATTTATATAAATATTATATTGGCATTCGTAATGGGATTTTTAGATCTAACGGCATTTATACAAATAAAATGTTGCTTTACTGAATGAAACCCCTCATATGATTCGATTCAAATCTGACCTCGCACGCATGGGCGGATCTGGAGGGGTGGGGGAGGGCGTTCAGCCACAGAGTTTACATAGATCACAGTTTAATGTCCACATCGAAAAATTGTTTGGTTAAAAAACACTGTTTTAGACTAACATGCCATATGTCTCTATCATGTTTAACTTCTATTTTTCATTATCTGACTTATCATTTATTATTTACTTTGCTATAGTACACATATAACGGTAGTGAAGCCATAGTGCTATGTCTAATTGTGTTTATGATTTCATAAAGCGAATTTAGGTTAGTGCCGAAAACCAACCCCAAACAGCGGTTTCAACACGCTGTAATGCGTTGTATAGGCGAGTTCCAGATGTCTATATCGCGTGGGATTTTGTTTAAATGGTGGCGAATGGGAGTTTTGTACCTTTCTAAGTACTATTATAGTTACACCCGGGCACATTTGCATTGTTTTGTACATTGTTTAGAAAGGTGTTGTATGTATATACAAACAATAATTGACCACCAAGACACGCTAGAATACATAACATATTGCCATAAGAGAATCAATTCAGAGTAAGATATCCAATTCAGAGAGATATACATCATACGTGACTATAGGCCAACGACACTGATCTAGATCTAGAACTCACAGAATGTCTCATTCAACCAGTTATCATACCCACCCACTTCGATCGATGCATGGGGTACGTTTTGAATGAGTCATTTTCTGAGACCTGGGTCCGTTTGACTGAACTTCTTGCATTAAATACAAAATGTTCGTACGAAGATTTGTATGCCCCCTTATGCGATAGCCTCCTTATGCGATAGCAAGGGGGCATATTGTATTGCTCTTGAGGTTCCATACGTCCGTCCGTGTACAGTTACGTCGAAAAGTTTGTAAGAGTTTTGTCAACATTTAATATCTTCAATATTACTTGAAGTATTGCTTTAATATTATTTGGACAGTTCATTCGCCTGAACATGTGTGACGCACTCGCACCACTAATGACATGACCTTAGCGTTTGTGACCTTCGAAATGGTGCTGAAATACTTAGCCATTTTGTTACGTGGAAAAGTTTGCAAGAGTTTCTCCAACATATAATATCTTCAATATTACGCGAAGCATTACTTCCATACATGGACACTTGAAACACATGAACAGCTATCACACACTCGTGCCACCATTAAAGGTACATGCCCACGCAGCAGGTTACACAGTACTACTACTTTTCATTTTCATTGGTGTTAAATCACATTTTATATGCCGCGACCAGAAAGGGTATCTTCCGACCTCGTGCTATTTTTACCAACACGCGTCACGTGACACGGTCAATCATATCACATTTTTGACATGCGCAGTGAAGTATCGGAAGTTGAGAAGAAAAATCTCTGTTCCGAGTCCAAATCTAAATCTCCACGTAACTCTTTCCATTTGGTGATCTGGTCGCCAATATTAACCAGTCTCTCTGTACTGCCTGTCCCTCAAACATTTCGCCTGTTTTTTGGCCGACGCCGTTTTATACAATTTCTGTCCTGGACGTTTCGACATGTTGATATTCTTGTTTACATATTGGGAAGCCTACTGGCGCGCGTAGTATACTGCGCATGCGCACCGCAAGCCGTGATGTGAAAGTCGTCGTCCCCGCACATTATCAAAATAGACTGTTACCGCCGCGCGTCTGTGGCCGGACTGGTCCTTAGACCTTGCAAGGACGGCCGGTAGATGTGGGTTCTATGTTTGGGGCGGTTCTACATATGGTGGGACTCGAAACAGTAACTGTAAATGAAACAATTTACGAATATTTAATAAAGTAATACATGTGAAAACTGATGTGTATGTAATGGCGTCTTCTAGAGAAGTGATAGCCCGCCACCGCAACGCGCGCGCATGCTCGTGCATTTGTTAGTCACGTGATGCCTAACAACAACTACCCGTGGACGAGATGAACTAGGTACGAACGCTATACAAGAGTGGGTGGATGGATGGATGGACAGTGGCCAAGGAGTGGGGGTGCAAAATAAACACGTAATGGGTACATTTTATTTTCCACAAACTCCACTGCCACACGTCGCTAACAGTAAATCGTTAATTAATAAATTATTATATTTGTATAGCGGGCACTCGTAATTTTTAGAACTGGTGGAATAGTGACATAATTATACACTTATTTAATTCCTATAAAGAACATTTTGTGCCTACTGCGTGGGCATGTACCTTTAACGCGACCTTTGTTCTTTGACCTTTGTCACCTTCGAAATGTAGCTGAAACACTTAGCAATTTTGTTTGTGGCTTTGTCTCGTTTCTTGTTCATTTTTATGGTCCAGTATTACAGGGGGCATACCCATGCTTTACAAACATAATCTCTAGTTATTTATTACTTCTCAAAATGACATTAACGTGGTTAACTAACTAGGATTTTGTACAAATGTGCACATATATGCAGCAGCACACATCAGTGCAAGTTAGCACATGCACTAACGTTTTTCCAACATGCGCTGTCAATATAACATTTTCTAAAACAAATAAATTAATTGTGAACTACTGTCTTACTAAGTTTAGTGAACAAAATACGTCTAAAACTGATGTTCGCTATATGCCGAGTCGTACGCACTGAAATGAAAATTTATCCAGTGGCCACACTTTTCAGCTGCTAGCAACTGCTACCACCCAACCGGTGGCTACTAACGCGGTATTTTAGCACATACGTATACAATTGTGGGTGGCAGGTGGGAGCATGCGATGGATAATTTAACGATCGGGGTTCATCCTTACCGGAATCCCGACTGGAGACCTGGTTTGGCCCTCACATACGTCTTTGGCATTTTGTATGTGACAGTTGAATCTGTTTATACCCCTTATAAGAGTAATCCTACCGGTATTACTTTTAAATAGGGGAAGGGGCCAAGTGACTTTGGTGCGGTATGGACCTGGCACCAGGTCAGGTTATTCTAATTTCAGGGCTGAATATGTTGTATCTCGATGTAAATATTCCGTTCTGATTTTGGGATTTCCCCCCCAATGCAGCAGGTTAAAACGGGATCGAACCTGTTTGCCCGGCCTTACATGACCTTAGCTGTTGATAGGCCGTTAAACACCAATAAACAAACAAACAAACGTATACAATCGCATTGGATTTGAAGTCATGGCATAGCGTCAGACATTTAAAACCTTTTTGGTTGGGTTGGGGGGGGCATTTTCATTTATGTCCGATATGCATACATTTGCATTTTAAGTAAAAAATAATCATGGTAGCCAGAACATACAAAAAGTATATACATATGTTGCTTTTTGCCAAATCAGAAAACGATACAAATTTAGAAAGAAAAACAAAATACAGGGCTCCAGATAAGGAATTAGTAACTGAGTATTTTCACTCCATCATTTCTGAAGCAATTGGGTATTTCAAAATTGTAATTAGGTAAAATAAAATCACATTACTGTTTACACATCAACAGACAGCAATTATTGAATAATTTGCTTCGAAATGGAAACATGTCTTGGCATTTCATTAGAATTGTCTCCTCTAATGAAATACCAAGATGTGTTTTCATGGAAAGTAAGAAAACTATATTTGTGATATGTGTATTGTTTTCTGCAGCATGATAAAGGTACCACAAAATTGTTATTGCTTTTTGATACTCGCTACTTCTGATTTCAATTGGGTTTGGCAATTTTAATTGGGTATTTTAGCAAATACGCAGCTTATCTGGAGCACTGCAAAATATGCAAATCCGTAACTTTCACACAATTTTCCCGTTGACGGGTCATATACAATGTTGTGGTTGGACGGAGAAAACGTCATCCAATATACAGAACAGTGTTAATTGTGTAATACCTTTCATCTTGTATACAATTTGTTTTAGATCCACTGTGGGCATTTGTCGTGACGCCAATACAGTGTCATTCGCCAGTGTAGACACGTTTACCTTCGCTATCTAGAGTGGCCATGGAAAAACAAATATTCATCCCGTGTGTGTCCATGGAAAATGTAAAAGATGAGCCTTTGCTTGACCACGACTCGCTGTATGCGGCCTCCGGGAACAGAGCGAATTGTGATGGATTATCAAACACCGATCAATACTTGGCGACTTCAATCGAACAGAAGGTGACTATGAAAACGGAAGATTTTCAATCTGAGGTAGACGAATCGATGCGACTAGAAGTAAATGCCAGAACCAGTTCCTGTGACGAATACGATTACCAGCGTTCACGTGATAAAAGACATGTTCGTGGGAAATATAAGAAGAGAAATAGGAGCGAAGATTTATCGTGTCACCAATGCGAACTCTGTCAAAGGGTATTCCCGACTAGAGCCGGTATGATCAGCCACAAACGCAGAGTATGCATGGCGACCAAATGTCACACGTGTCGCATTTGTCACAAACGTTTCAAGGCCCGCGGGAACATGCAGCAACATATGGCTGTACACAGCGACGAGAAGAACTTCTTCTGCAATATGTGTGGAAAGGCATTCAAAATACGAAAAGGGTTGATGGCTCACATTCAGCAAACCCACTCTACTGAGCCGCATAGATTCAGATGTGACTTGTGTCCCTACACCAGTAAACAAAACTGCGGATTAAAGGTAAGTGCAGGCTAAATAGCTAAGTAGTATTTCATCCCTATATAATTTGTCAACTCCAATATTATTTTCATTGGCCGCGTATATGACGAGAGTTCATGCATGAAATAAACTTCAGAAAAGTTGCAATGGTGTAGCGAATAGAAATTTCGAATGCTAAAAATACACTATTTCAAAGAAATTACTTACTTTTGTTCACTTTCCCCTGTTTGAGCGTGGTTCTTGGATCCACCTTATTGAAATAATCTGACTTTGAATATCAAATACATATATACTATAGAAACATAATGTAAAAACAACAACATAAACATTCAGAGTATTCAAAAATGTGTATGTTGTGTTTATGCCCACGCTATGAAATGGCGGGATGGCATGTAGTGTTACCCTAGTTGCGAACGGTAACTCGGTACGAGAGTAGATTGCTAGAGTTAACTTCGCAACTAGTGTTACTCTTATCGTCCGTCAGTCCGGGAACACGTTCGGGGTCGTACGTGGTCGGAGGCGTGGTCTAAGACAAAAGAAAAAAAATCAACTTACATACATCCGTAACCACCTCAGCCTATTATGTTCTTGGTAGCCATTATAATGTTTGAAAACAATGGCTGTACCCCATAGGGGAGTCATGTATGGAGAGATCTGTCAGTGCGTCCGAAACGTGTTTCCTGGCTGTAACTGTGTCATGGATGGAAAGATTTCGAAATAACTTTGCACAAATATTCCTCCATGATGAGTGAAGGCGATGTGTCTCATGCGGGACGCTGGTCCGTAGCTCAATGTTTAATGTCACACGTAGAGACTAAATGTAAAATCAAATTACTGAAAGTACTGAAATATGTTATCTCCACAAAAACTGAACATGAGACTGAAAGTTGCATTGTTTCTCAGCCATCATCCAGAGGCAAATGTACTGTGATGGTGCAAACCCATTCCCATATTTACGTTTTCACTAGAATAAATTACGGTTTGAAACTCCCACAAATAAAATTGTACGAAACTGGTGGCTAACTGTTCACTGCTATCTAACTGTCAGAACAAACTATAATAGCTGCTGTATTCATACCCACGAAATGTCTTGATTCGTATTTTCAATAATTTAACTGATACATTGAGCACAAAACTGTGAAAACAATAGAGAATAGTATATGTAGAGTTTTAGATACGAAGCAAGACAGAACAAAACCCCATAGGATATGTTGGCACAGGGCACTATTTTCTTGGTTGTACTCGCCGTTTAGGCGTAGTACGATCAATGGCTGCCCCCAATGAAATGTGCGTGACGTAATATGCTTTCTCAAGGGAGATAACTTATACAATGAGAACACTCATGTCTGGGCTGTAACTTACGGCATGGATAGAGGGATTTCGAAATAACTTGGTACAAATGTTCACCATGATGAGCCGGCGTGTCACGCTCAAGACACAGGGGGCCGTTTCACTAAACTTTGTACGACTAAAATGTACGTAAGTGCAAACATATGGTAGTCTGTAAATTTCATATTTACAATTATTGGATTTACATTTATTTAGCATAAGCTGCCTATGCTCAATAAATGTAAATCCATCAATTGAATGTTCGAGACGATCCTAATTTTAGTCGTACGAAGTTTAGTGAAACGGCCCCCAAGTCCGTAGCTCAGCTATCCAGGTCACACGTAGAGGTCAAAGATCAACATGTTTGTCCGGGATGAAATTTTGTCATTGATGGATAGGATTTCGGATTAACTGATGAGATGGCATGATGCACGCATAGCCCATGTTTGTAGTAGTAATTAAGGCGGTCGTATAGGGGTAATTTAAAGTTGAGGGCATTTTGAGCACAGCTTAATGTTGTATGTCAAAATACTGGTCTATGCTTGGTGGTCCCCGTGTATGTGTCGGCCAAAACAAAATACCGCGTTTGGACAAAGAGTTATGTCCGTGCACAAACTATGTAGCCTATATATATATATGCATTATTTTATTCAAAGCATGATATGATATTCGCCGCAGGGTTGTTACTGTAATATACTAGAACATATCTCGCAGACATCTGATGATGTGGGAAAGCGTCGACCATTCTTAGAAGTCCATAGTTACATAACGGATAACGTAAAATACGGAAATATGTTTTCAATGTTAAATCTCGTGGGTACAGGAAATCCAGTCAGTCGCATATTGGAAATGGCGTTCACCTTATGTTTTAAAAACATTCCGGACCTAAATTGTATGTGCATGTACGTTGGAACTTGCACTGTTTTTTAAAAGGTGCACAAGTTGTCCCCCGGCCCCCTTCTAGACCCCCACCCGAGGGGTCGGGGTTTGAGCTAATGGGTCGGGTTTTGAGTTAATGGGCATTAACTGTTAACAGTTAACGGGTTTTAATACAAGGTTCGTCATCATGGTATAACTTTAATATTACTTGACGAATTGCTTCAATAATTGGACACGTGATACATGTGGGTATTTGGAACACACTAATGCCGCCATTAGCATGACCTTGGCCATTTTTATCTTCACATTTTTGCGGAAACACTTGCTTCAATATTTGGACACTTGATAGTGTGAGCATTTGGAACACACTCATGTCGCCATTAACATGACCATGACCTGTTTTACCTTCACAGTTTTGCCGAAACACGTAGCCATATTTTGCGTCAAAAATGTGTACACAGTTCTTCATCATGATATAACTTTAATATTATTTAACCGATTGCTTCAATATTTGGATACTTGATACATGTGATCATGCGGAACAGTCTCATGCCGCCATTAACATGACTTTTACCTTCTTTTTGTTGTTATCTTTTACATGTTTGCGGAAACAATTAGACATTGTTTGCGTCAAAAGTTGAACACGTTTCTTCATCATAGTTTAGCATTAATGTTACTTGATGGAGTGCTTCAATGTTTGGACACTTATGCCGCCATTTACGGGGCGCCATGCAGGACAGGTTAATTATGTGTACAAAATTGAGTTTTGTAACACTAAAAATCACAAAATTCAATTCTGTGTCAAAAAATTCAATTATGTGTCACAAAATTCAATTCTGTCAATTCTGTGTCACAAAATTCAATTCTGTGTCACAAAATTCAATTCTGTTTCACAAAATTCAATTCTGCATACGTTTCGTATACAAAATTCATTTTTGTTATAAAGGATTCAATTTTGTAAGACAGAATTGAGTTTTGTGAAGAAAATTCAGTTTTGTGGGACAGAATTCATTTTTGTCCACAAAAATTAGTTTAGCCTGGTATTCTATTTATCAGGTAACGTTTTATGCTCGAAAATGACATTAGATGACGTCGTATTCTAACAGTAGATCTAACCTTGTGAAACAAATGGTATTGGATCTGTGTCTACTAGTTGTGAAGTTACGTGTTCGCAACTATGTGTCTACATGCATTATTTACAGTATACACCATCTTAGTATCCATGGTATCTACACAAATACTACAAATGGTTTCCTCAAATGGCACAATACACACATTCTGTTTATAAACACAGACAGCAGTCAGAACACAGGTCACAGCTCGTGTATTATTGATTTAACTGGGGCAGATGTACCTTGCGATACACAATAAATGACGTCAGTACTCGCGGGAGATCTACATGTACATGAATTATGTGTACAATTATAACGCAAAATGAGTTTAAATACGAATGGGTTTGTCAACGTTTGACTGTTTGGAGATAGTTGAAGCAAAATGGCAGAATGAGAAATGAATCATCGGCAAAATGAGAAATGAATCATCGACATTGAATGTGTAGATCGGCGACCGTGACCCATTTCTCCAGTGCAGTTTCTGACCAATGGTATTCCTTCTTACATGCGTGTGCAGAATTGGCAGAATTGAATTTTGTGACACAGAATTGAATTCTGTGGCACAAAATTGAATTTTGTGACACAGAATTGAATTGAATTTTGTGACACAGAATTGAATTTTGTTGTGACACAGAATTGAATTCAATTTTGTGGCATAAAAGTGAATTTTGTGACACAGACTTGAGTTTTGTGGCACAAAAAGTGAATTTTGTGACACGGAATTGAATTTTGTGGCACAAAAATGAATTTTGTTGACAAAATTGAGCCATGTCCCACTTGGCGCCCCGTACCATTAACATGACTTTGACCTTAACATGGTTGTGGAAAGTTACTTCAACGTTGACCTTTTTCGTGTTTTAAGCATCCACTTCTCTGACGGTTTTTGTGATGCTTACTTTAGCATTTGACCATGATCATGTTACGGTCATATGCCTCGGCAGGTGTGCGACACTGCCTCTGTGGCGAAATTCGTGTGGTAATATTTGGCCACAATGTGTGTCTAGGGATGTTGATTTGTTTTGCATATGATCCACGTCGGACCACCCAATATCTATGGATGGTGCTTTGTTTTGCATACAACCCACGTCTGACGCACAAGGTCAAAGTCAGTGAGGCATTTTTATGCCCCCGCTACCGAAAGGTACGGGAGCATATAGTGTTATTAGCGTCCGTCCGTCCCGTCCGTACGTCCCGATATTATATTCTTTAGTAACTTCTACATGGCTTCACATATTATGTCAATATTTATACACGTGATACATATGAATATCCCTTACACACTCCCCCCCCCCCCACCCCCCCCCCCCCCCCAGTACTTCGACCTTGACCTTTGGCCTTGACCTTTTCCACTTTAAATGTTTGCTTGGCACTTTGGGACAAATCTACGTGCACGTTTCTCAATCCTACAATAACTTCTGAATACTTTTGCCAATCGCTTAAATATTTATACACATGATACATATGAACATGCCCTACACACTCCACCACCCAGTACTTCCACCTTGACCTTTGACCTTCACCTTTTCTACTTTAAATGTTTACTTAGCACTTTGGGACAAATCTACGTGCACGTTTCTCAATCGTACAATAACTTCTCAATACTTTTGCCAATCGCTTAAATATTTATACACATGATACATATAAACATGCCCTACATACTCCACCACCCAGTACTTCGCTCTTGACCTCTGACCTTCACCTTTTCTACTTTAAATGTTTACTTAGCACTATGGGACAAATCTACGTGCACGTTTCTCAATCCTACAATAACTTCTCTAATACTTTTGCCAATCGCTTAAATATTTATACACATGATACATATGAACATGCCCTACACACTCCACCACCCAGTACTTCGACCTTCACCTTTGACCTTCACCTTTTCTACTTTAAATGTTTACTTAGCACTTTGGACAAATCTACGCGCACGTTTTTCTCAATCCTACAATAACTTCTCAATACTTTTGCCAATCGCTTAAATATTTATACACATGATACATATGAACAATGCCCTACACACTCCACCACCCAGTACTTCGGCCTTTCATCTTTGACCGCCTTCACCTTTTCTACTTTAAATGTTTACTTAGCACTTTGGCACAAATCTACGTGCACGTTTCTCAATCCTACAATAACTTCTCAATACTTTTTGCCATCCCTTAAATATTTATACACATGATACATATAGAACATGCCCTACACACTCCACCACCCAGTAACTTCGACCTTGACCTTTGACCTTCACCTTTTCTACTTTAAATGTTTTACTTAGCACTTTGGCACAAATCTACGTGCACGTTTCTCAATCCACAATAACTTCTCAATACATTTTGCCAATCGCTTTAACTATTTATACACATGATACATATGAACATGCCCTACACACTCCACCACCCAGTACTTCGACCTTGACCTTTGACCATCACCGTTTCGACTTTAAATGTTTACTTAGCACTTTGGGACAAATCTACGTGCACGTTTCTCAATCCTACAATAACTTCTCAATACTTTGCAATCCTAAATATTTATACACATGATACATAACATGCCCTACACACTCCACCACCCAGTACTTCGACCTTGACCTTTCACCATCACCTTTTCTACTTTAAATGTTTACTTAGCACTTGGACAAATCTATGTGCACGTTTCTCAATCCTACAATAACTTCTCAATACTTTTGCCAATCCCTTAAATATTTTATCACATGATACATATGAACATGCCCTACACACTCCACCACCCAGTACTTCGACCTTGACCTTTCACATCACCTTTTTCTACTTTAAATGTTTACTTAGCACTTTGGGACAAATCTACGTGCACGTTTTCTCAATCCTACAATAACTTCTCAATACTTTTGCCAATCCCTTAAATATTTATACACATGATACATATGAACATGCCCTACACACTCCACCCCCCACCCAGTACTTCGACCTTGACCTTTGATTTTCCTCTACTTTAAATGTTTACTTATTTATACACATGATTACATATGAACATGCCCTACACACTCCACCACCCAGTACTTCGACCTTCACGTTTTGACCTTCACAACCTTTTCTACTTTAAATGTTTACTTAGCATTTTGGGACAAATCTACGTGCACGTTTCTCAATCCTACAATAACTTCTCAATACTTTTGCCAATCCCTTAAATATTTATACACATGATACATATGAACATACCCTACACACTCCACCACCCAGTACTCCGACCTTGACCTTTGACCTTTTCTACTTTAAATGTTTACTTATTTATACACATGATACATATGAACATGCCCTACACACTCCACCACCCAGTACTTCGACCTTCACGTTTGACCTTCACCTTTTCTACTTTAAATGTTTACTTAGCACTTTGGGACAAATCTACGTGCACGTTTCTCAATCCTACAATAACTTCTCAATACTTTTGCCAATCGCTTAAATATGTATACACATGATACATATGAACATGCCCTACACACTCCACCACCCAGTACTTCGACCTTCACCTTTGACCTTCACCTTTTCTACTTTAAATGTTTACTTACCACTTTGGGACAAATCTACGTGCACGTTTCTCAATCCTACAATAACTTATCAATACTTTTGCCAATCGCTTAAATATTTATACACATGATACATATGAACATGCCCTACACACTCCACCACCCAGTACTTCGACCTTCACCTTCACCTTTTTATGCCCCCACAACCGAATGGTGAGTGGGGCATATAGTGTTACCGGCGTCCGTCCGTACTCGGGTAAATGGCTTGTAATCAAATATGCCTCGTTTTCTTTGGCTGCCAGCGGGGGCATTCGTGTGCCGATAGGCCACATTTCTAGTTTTATTATTAGTATTGTCAAGGCTGCCAGCAAGGCGATTAGCTTCGTTTAACGATACCACTTCTTGTGTTGTATTTACGGCGACTGCCACATTGTTGTGTTTACAATGGGTGACTGACAGTTTGTTGTATTTACAATTGCCATGGCGACTGATATTGTGTTGTATTAAGGGTTAATAATCGGCGTCTGACATATTGTTCTATTTACAGAGGCATATGCGTACCCATACTGGAGAAAAACCGTTCCTGTGTGATTTGTGCGGAAAAGCCGTCGGGGAGAAAAAATCGCTGATTCAGCACATTTGCCTGCACACAGGGAAGGTTTTCAAACCAAAGATGAAGTACACCTGTGATATGTGCGGTAAAAGTGTTTCTTGTATGACGACGTTAAGGAAACACGTCGTAACCGTGCACGAGCGGCGGGAGTTTCCTTGTGAAATCTGTAATAAGGTTCTCAAGAGTATAGGCGGCTTTCGGATGCACATGGAGGGCCATGAGAACGAAACATACGAGTGCTCGGTCTGTCACAAAGTGTTTACTACGAAAGGAGGACTGGACCGACACGCTAAGCAACACGTCCTGCCTCCGGAACAGTGTCACATATGTCATAAATGGGTTGCCCACAAAATCGAGTTAGGTAGGCACCTGAGATCGCATGCTTCTAAAGATAGCGAAGAGTATAAATGTCCTATATGCCAGTATTGCTTTGGTGTGAAAAACAGGTTGGAACGTCATCTTAATACCAAACACAGAACGTTTACATGTTTCATGTGTTTCGAGACATTTAATGACCGTGATAAATTGGCAGAGCATAAATATAGAAAGCACGTCAGCAATTGTATAGAGTGTGAGTTCACTTGTAACGACGATCAGCGGCTGGAACACCACGTGGATGTACACCATACTTGGCACACGTGTCCGACATGTGGCCTGGACGTGTATGGCAGATATATGTTCAACACTCATTTGTACAACGTGCACAAGAGGCGCAAGATCCGGGGAAAATTTACAGTTAGAGACATGGCTTGACAGCTGGAGAGAAATGTTGATGCCGCCACTACATTAGAAACACATTTTATAATTCTGTAGCAAGTAAACTTGAGTGAGTAAAATAACTAGTGTAATTATGTAAAAGACATTGAGACGAGCCATGTGGTTTTGTACGTATTCGTAAGAAACTATTTACAAAATTTGCGACATTTTCCGTAAATGACATCGAAAGTTGAGGAAAGGTCAATGCAAATGCAGAATAGAATAATTCTCCAGTAATACTATGAAACTTTATTCAACTTTCGATGTCATTTTAATGATTTAGAGAAAATATCACAGTTTGTATAAAAGATCGCACATCTTCTTTAATATGTACATAATCACATAGCTTATCATATTGTATTTCTGCCATCAGTCGCGCATCAATCACCCGCGTTGATGTCCGCATCAGGGAATTCTCCGGTAACCTTTTCCCGATTTTGATTGAGAAGCAAATACGATCTACGTAAATGACGCCAATGCTTGCCGCAAAGGTCAGGGCTTATACATTCTGATTGTGTGTTGATGTTTCCATGATCAGCCTCTGATGTCATTTGCAGAAACTACTGTCTGTACCACGTTTTCCTGCCGACGAACTTTTCAATATTAAACACATTACATCCAAAAGATATTTAAATGTAAGTACACCATCCCAATTGTTTTTATTTGATGATTTCATCAAATATTTATTTTATTGCTAAAACAAACGCATAAACTATGACAAAACGTTTCTTACTCGTTTAGCCAGTGTTCGTAGGACTCGAGAAATGGTGTTTATGGGTTTTGCGACCAGTGTCGATCCAGATCAGCCTGTGCATTCGCACAGTCTGATCGGGATCTGCACTGTTCGCCATTCCATAATGAATCACGCGGTATGCTTCTAACAAATAATATAGATCGTTATCAGGCTATAGGAGTGTGCTATTTGATCAGGAGCTACACTGGTCACAAATCCCATAAGCCCCATTTCTTCAGTCACAGCCAATATTTTGTTGACCAGTAAGCTCTCCTGCAGCCTGATACAGTTGAGTTATAATATTTTCGTCCTCATTACTATGACACATGGCTTATTGAAATACGGATCAGTGCATCTGAAGGCAATTTGCCTGCCAAGTAGCGTATTCAAATCAGGACCAACCATCAATGTTTGTTATTGAGGTGGACAAACATTTTCCATGCGTTCTTACTAGTATACGTTTATCTTATCCACAGGTGAATACTAGTATCGCGTAGCAGAGCTAGTAAAATGATTAAACTGTTCTTCGTTATATTTAGAAACCTGTATTAAGTCGAAGAAATGCTTGCTATGAAAAAAGACCCATTTTATATTAAACGGAATAGTCTGAAAATGCATTTGGAAGAGGCTATGCCAGATATTTCAGGCCACGAGTGTGCCAGTCGTGTTGTATGACTAATGCAAAATATCGTTAACACTTTCAAACCAACCATATTTAAAGGTACATGCCCACTCAGTATGCACAAACTGTTCTTTATAGGAATTAAATAAGTGTATAATTGTGTATAATTCCACCAGTTCTAAGAATTATGGGTGCCCCCTATACAGAATACTCATTTAGTAATATTTATTTTACTGATAGTGACGCTATTTTCATATGCAAATGAGGCATGATATTTTTTAATTATTTATACTAATTAAATATGTCGCCTGTACAAATATTATTTTCGACATATTACAGAGTATGCTCATTACACATAAAACAATAAATACAGAGAATAAATAGTAATGTCGCTTAACATTTTAAGAAAACATGGTTATAGCCGCTGATATCAGTGTGGAAATTTACGTCTGATATAAAATGTATAATAATGTCAATCAATATGTGGGGTAATGGTGAATTAATGTTTATTTTGCTAGAAAATGTATCTGAGGATGTCTTTGATATAAATAATAGTTTGTGCCTACTGAGTGGGCATGTACCTTTAACTAACCCTAAGATATTGTTGACGCTTTTTGTCCGTGCTTTTTGTCCGCCCGTCCACACTTTCAAACATTTTCTTCTCACGAACCGCTGGGCCAATGTTGGTCAAACTTCACATGGATGATCTATAGGTGGGGTACGTCAGATTGTAAAATTGGAGGTCGTCGTCGACTAATCCAAGATGGCCGCCATGGAAAAGTAGGTGAAATTCTTAAAAGATCTCCTCATGAAGTGCCAGACAGTTTCAACTAAACTTGACAGGAATGGTCGACAGTGGATGCCCCTTTAGATTTGTAAAACTGGTGACCCTTTGGTCAAAAATTGGCTGTCAACTAGGGGTCAAATTTCACATTTGACCGAATATGGTCATGTCATATATCAAATTGAAGGTAGTGAGGAGACGATCACTCTGGATCATTTTTTTTTTGGTCAAAATCAAATGATTAGGTCATCCAAGACGGCCGCCGAAAGGTCAAACTGGTATCTTTTTATTACAGCTTTCAAACAGCATTTCCTTACTAAGCTTGACCGATGATGACCAAACTTCATGGTTATTGTCTTTCGGTGAAACATTTATAGAGATTTTTAAATTGGAGATCGTCACATAATCCAAGATGGCCGCCGTATAAAGTTGGACAAAATCTATAAACAATGTCTTCCCATTATAATCACCAAAATGGTTTCGACTTAACTTCGTAGGAATAAGGAATGTATAAAGCTCTCTCAGGTTTGCTTGCATACATATAAGAACCAGGTTTAGCGATATATGGCCACAATGACCCTCTTGTTAAGTAATAGCATTGCATTTTATTAGTCAAAATACAATGATGCAAAATGTATATTCACATATATGTGTATATATTTACTATACATGTGTCGTGTGTATAACGTTTATGCCTCCAAATATAGATGTGACTGGTAAAATGGGGCTTATGGGTTTTGCGACCACTTTAAATCCAGATCAGCATGTGGATCGGCAGTCCGGGGTTTATGTGTTTGCGACCACTGTTGATCCAGATCAGCCTGTGGATCTGCACAGTCTGATCCGGACATGCCCTGTTCGTCATTTCATCAATGAAACACCCGTAATGCTTCTAACAAGCAATACATATCAGGCTTCATGAGTGTGCTATTGGAGCACTGGTCAAAACTCCCATAGCCCCCACTCTCCAATCGCAGTGATAAAGTTGCCACCATATGAATGACATGTACCTTGATGATATTGTAAATTACGACGTGATGCAATTGGTATGTGCACCTCGTGCCTACATGTGGCCAAGCAACGACCGTACATGTGTAGGTTCGAGTCTTCATACCAGTTCTTTGTTTATGTCTTTATTGTAGTTTTCGTATATTAAATTCGTGTTTCTTATATCTACAACATTGTTATTGTCGTTCTGTAATCCGTTCGTTCATCCGTCCGTTCAATCTCTGTAATTAGTACAGTGGAACCTCTAAACCGGACACCCAAGAACATATGTGATATCTTGTTCAGAGGTTTCTTAGTAACGTATCTCAGATAAGGCTGCATGTTGATGATTGCAAAAGACACACGTATGTCCCAGAATAGTCATATGCCTGATTTACAGTGAAACCTCTCTAAAGCGGACACCCTGGGAAGTCCGGTTTAGAGAGGTTTCACTATATATACATTACTTTGGCCCCAATGTGCATAATGGGCGTGGCTAATTTGCATGATGGGCGTGCCTAATTAGCATAAATTGTCAAGATTGGTCACGATATTACGCAACCATGTCACGAGTGGTCACGATACTACGTGACCGGGTGAACCCGAACAAGTCAAGACTGATCACGACACTACGTGTCACACCGACGTGTCCCAACATGTTAGTCATAAGGAAAAGGCTGTAAGGTATAGTGTATGGAAATGGGTGACTGGGGTAACGCATTCCAAATAAGCCAAGTATTGGGTCCTAGGTCCGAGTCTTCCACCTGTCGTTCGACCAGGTCAATGCCTGATACGACATTATGTTATATCAGTCAGTAGGTATTGTACTAATACAAAGCTCGTTACATAATGTCATGATAACGTAGAGCTGAGACCTAGTCACTGACCACTTAGTATAGGAACTTCAGTATGTTAGCCTTCCTTCTGGACTGTGGACGATGTAACTCTGGTTTTCATAGATATTTTGAAGAATGTACGTGACAAATGTAAATTGTAAGATAAACACATATCAAAAAGAAATATATAATGAAATATAAGCAAATATAATATGTATGAAAAAGTAAGATTCGAACTCGCTACCTACGGCATTGAAGTCCGTCACTCTAAATCCTCGACTACATAAAACTTGAACATAAGTCAAAATTAGTGTGAACGCGTGGTTTTGTACTGTGTTTTAAATCATACATTACTGTCCGCTTTTTCGCGAACATGTGAGTTGAACATATGCCACGTTAATTGACAACGGTTGACCAAATATCTATTTAACCCTTACGCTGCTGAATTACATTGTCGTCAGCTGTTTGCGTTCTAATTTCAATTGTTCACATCAACAACATGGTTTGGTAGAACGTTAGAATCATTTCCATTGCTGTCAAACCATGTTTTGTTGAGATGGAAAACAACCGGGTCGCTGAACACGGTGCCGTTTACGGAAATTGGATATTTAATGAATAAAGCCGTAAATGCCGTGCTCCGATTGGGCTGTAAATTGGCATCCCGATTGGATTTGTGTCGCTAAACACGATGCCGTTCACGAAAAATGGATATCTTAATTAACGACGCCGTAAATGATGTCGAAAGTTTCAAACTTTCCACGGCGATTACAACCATACTAATTGAGATATCACGCTTTTGCAAGATCTATAGTTGCGTGTGCAAAGTTATCCAACTTTGTTCTTTATTTACAACTGTTTACTTGTGACTTCCAATCTCCCGATAAATCATTTTCCTACTAATTTCCAGACATCACCTATTTTCGTACGCGTGGCGTCACGGTGAAAATATGCTTTTTCTGGCAAACTGCGCTATGCGCCTGATTTGCATAAGTTATCTGATTAGGAAAGTGGCGTACCGTGTAGTACCAGGACCCTTGTACTGTGTAGCTGTGGCTCCCGATGCTAAAACACTTCAGTGTCTTGACATGGGTCCACGATATATCAGTATTCTCCACTATACATGTTAGTCGTGACGAGTCACATATGTTCACCGCATGCATACCAACGTTAGTTCGGGACGCCTTAACGATCGATGAACCGTAAATGTGGCTGTAACTGGATAATTGGGATTTGCGAGTTTGCGACCATTGTAGATCCAGGTCAGGTCAGCCTGTGCATCCGCACAGTCTGATCAGGATCTGCACAGTTCAGAAAATAGGTAAAACAGGTGTATTATCATAGCATAACCTCGTTTTCATGTATTATAAATATATGATAGAGTGCACGTGCATGCATGTCACTATAATAGTGGACATGTATCTTCAATGTCCAGTAGAACTGGGATGACTTGTATTTGGTGCTTAGCTTGTAATATTTGTATTGAAGCGCAAATCCACCGAAACGTTGCTCAGTGACAGGCAGACTTGTGATTACGTCGTTGATGTGACACAGGAACAAGAGCTGGCTATGGACGGTGTCTGACGATTCACCGTTGACCACAACCTGCATTTGTCAGTTTGTCAGAAATGCCGCAGGCGTCGATTCCATAGGTCTTCAGTAGCTTTTCATGGGGAACAATGTCGATGGTCATGGAAAAATCCATGATCGCAATATCAATATCGATGCTGTGACAATAATTTCTGCGAACAGTGTAGATCCTGATATGCCAGACAAGTCTCGATAACGGAATGAGTGAAGCCAGCAAACTTTTTACAATAAGTTTTATTGAAACATTAAAGACACAAATTTACACAATCGTTTACAAAGTACAAATAAAATATACCTTTGAATGTCCTGAATACATCCAATAATATCCTTAATGTCACAATTCCGATATACATGTATATCAAATTCCGAATGAAATTCACAAAATGTCACTGTTTTAGCCTCTTTTAAATCACAATTTTCACTTTTTTCTGTTAATTTGTTAAATCCAAATTCAGAATTGTTAATTAAATACACAGAATATATAAGTCTACTTGTTCACAAGTAACATCCATAATAGAATACACTTTAACCCTTAGCCTGCTGGTCGCGAAAACTGTCGTCTGCTGTTGCTTTATTTTTGGCCCTGTTTCTCAATAAAAACATGGTTTGACAGCACTTTAGAATCATTGCCAATGGAAATGATTCTAAAGTGCTGTCAAAGCATGTTTTTTAAGAGAAAAATCGAAAATAAAACATAAACAGCAGACGACAACATTTAATTCAGCAGGCTAAGGGTTAATCCGTTTGAATATCTTTTGATTTTACAACTCTCCCTAGACTTGAATGTACAGCCCTATATATACCCTTTAGAATGTTCTCCGAGATTTCCCAAATTCCGGAATCGTCTAATGGAATCTACTGAAACTATCATGATATCGCTATATCTAGCAAGAGGTTTCTAGAGAATGCCAATATTATAGGCATGAATGGCCTTTTTGTGGAATTTATCGGGGTATAAACTTGGAAAAGTCGCGGGAATACTGGACGAAGGCCGGAAGGCCTCGTCCAGTATTCCCGCGACTTTTCCAAGTTTATATCCCCGTTCCGGCCTTCGTCCAGTATTCCCGCGACTTTTCCAAGTTTATACCCCGATAAATTCCACAAAAAGGCCATTCATTCCTTATAATTCCAGCATTTGAAATAAATTAATCAAGAAAATATATTTATTTTTCGTTTTCTTAAGAATTATTTTAACTGCGCCTCACGGTTACGGAAAGTAGTTCGGCGTGGGAGTTTACTGGGATATAAATTTTGGACAGAGACTTGCTACGGGCCAATCAAATGTTAGGGAATCGTGTAAATATTTTTGTTCTGAAATTATAGAATGATACAAATAATATCCAGTGACACATATAGGTCATTGACATTATAGTGTTTCCAGAAGTTTCCTAATTGGTATTTTAGATTAGAACACTAGTACATGTACACAAATAACAATATACTTGAATATTAAATAATGAATACATGAAAAAATACGCATGGACATGTCAAATATATACACATGTAGCAATACTGATGCCATAGAAGCGATGCTATGCCGAGCATTACGCACATGCCAGTTTCCATTTATTGCATAAACACAGCATCATGCATTGAAGCCTAACTGATTAGCAAATATCGGCACATGTAACAACAGAAAATAAAGACGCCATTATAATAGAAAACGCCCAAAAACCATACAAGCTACACTGCATTAATGTGATGATGAAGAAATGCCTACTAGGCATACCATCGTTGCAATGCATAAGAGTTCAGTCCGACATGGTGAAAGTGTTTAAATTGCTGACAGGAGTTGACAAGGCAGACAAACATTAGTTGTTTACTTTGAACAGCGGTTCAAGAAATTGAGATCACCCATTCTGAAACTACTGAAAACAATCATTTAGAAATCACAGATTTATTCAACGAATAATACACTGATGGAATAGCCTGTCAGAAGACGTAATTACAGCTGAAGCAGTGAACGAGTATCAAATGCAGACTGAACATGGAATGAATGGAGCTCGACATTAAATTTCAGCTAGACTATTTATTAAATCCGATTATCATACTGACATAAATGTCGAGATATCCCAGAGAGACGATCGTCTATGGTCGTACTTGATCCCAGAGTCAACGACAGGCAACAGGTAACCGGTAATATAGAGTCTGATCATGCATAGTTGTGATTAGTTCAGTTTAACGAGAATAACCATATCGAAAATACGTTTAAAGGTGGAATTTTACCCACCATTGTTGTTTTTTTCCCGATATAACCTCAGGGGCGTGAGCAACCGATTTTGTATGTTGGCGCGACATATCTGTCTGGAGCCTATGTATACATGCAAATTTTAGTAAATTAAAGATTGATAAAATGCTCTTTTATGGTGGTACCACGTACGGTATAGCATATTGATATAAATCCAAAATATTGCGTCCCTACTAATCCCAAGATTTGTTTCAAAAAAATCAAGGCAGATTCGTTATAATTTCTCGTTTATTGTTATTTTACCTGATTGTTCTCTATCGTGTGTTATCATGACCACGGCATCACCACCACATCTACAAACTTCAATGTGATGTTCATTTGCCTAGTGCATTCGCAAACGTGACACGTTTCATTTAAAGGTACATGCCCACTCAATAGGCACACAAGATGTTTTTCATATCAGAGACATCATCTGAGACATTTTCTGACAAAATACTCATTCACCATTACCTCACGTATTGACTGGCATTATTATACATTTTGTATCAGAAGTAAATTTATACACTGATATCAGGGACGATAACTGTGTTTCCTTAAAATGTTAACCGACATTACTATTTATTTTCTGTATTTATTTTTTGATGTGCAGTGATCATACTTTATAATCTGTCGAAAATAGTATTTGTTCTGGTGAGGCATTTAATTAGTATAAATAATTAAAAAATAGCGTGCCTCATTTGCATATGAAAATAGCTCGATACCACCGCGCGTCACTATCAGTAAAATATATATTACTAAATGAGTATACCCCCCGCAACGAGTTGTGTGGCGGGGGGGGGGGGGGGGGGGGTGGGGGGGGGGGGGTATACTGGAGTCAGGTTGTCCGTCCGTAAACTTAACATCAGAGAAATATTGTTATAACTTCTATTTCCTTCATCTAAAATACTTAATATTTCACACATGCATTCCTGTAAGGCTCTACTACCATGCTGTGCCGAATCCACGACCGTCCAACCCCCGCAGATCCGAAGTCAAGCAAATACTTAGTCTCTTACAACTTAACCATCAAAAAATATTGTTATACTTCCTATTTCCTTCAATCTAAAATGCTTAATACACACTGCATTCCTGTAAGGCTCTACTACCAATCTGGCCAAATCCACGACCATCCACCGCTTGACCAAGGTCAATGTCAAATACTTAGCTCTTTACAAAACTTAACATCAGAAATATTGTTATAACTTCTATTTCCTTCATCTAAAATTCTTAATATTTCACACATGCATTCCTGTAAGGCTCTACTACCATGCTGTGCCGAATCCACGACCGTCCAACCCCCGCAGATCCGAAGGTCAAGGTCAAATACTTAGTCTCTTTACAAAACTTAACATCAGAAAAATATTGTTATAACTTCTATTTCCTTCATCTAAAATGCTTAATATTTCACACATGCATTCCTGTAAGGCTCTACTACCATGCTGTGCCAAATCCACGACCATCCAACTCCCGCTGATACCAAGGTCAATGTCAAATACTTAGTCTCTTTACAAAACTTAACATCAGAGAAATATTGTTCTAACTTCTATTTCCTTCATCTAAAATTCTTAATATTTCACACATGCATTCCTGTAAGGCTCTAATACCATGCTGTGCCAAATCCATGACCGTCCAACCCCCGCTGATCCCACTGTCAAGGTCAAATACTTAGTCTCTTTACAAAACTTAACATCAGAGAAATAAGTTATAATTTCTATTTCCTTCATTGAAAATTCTTATTATTTCACTTGTGCATTCCTCTAAGGTTGTACTATCATGCTCTGACAAATCGACGACTGTCCAACCCCCGCTGATCCCAAGGTCAAGGTCACATACTTAGTCTCTTTACAAAACTTAGCATCAGAGAAATATGTTATAACTTCTATTTCTTTCATTGAAAATTCTTAATATTTCATATGCTGTGACAAATCCCCGCTGATCTCGAGGTCAACGTCACATACATACCGTATAACCTCGAATTAACGCCCCCTCCTAATAAACGCCCACCCCCCCCCCCCCCCAAATAAGTTTTTATTTTTTTTAACAATGACCGCAATTTCAAACACAAATAATCCTTAAATCCTTATTTGTGTTTGAAATTGGCGGTCCTTGGTGGTAAAAAAAAAAATGGTTTTTTTTTTGTACTGGCTAATAAACGCCCCCCACCCCCCCTTTTGTAAGGGTTATACGGTAGTCTCTTTACAAAACTTAACATCAGAGAAATCGGTTATAACTTCTATTTCCTTGCTCGGATCTGCTTCACATTTCACACACTCATTGCTCCAATGGACCTCTACCACCCTGTGACAAATTCACGTTCATGCCGCTCGCGCTAATCCCAGAGTCAAGGTCGCAAGCCCACACACTTGGAAATTTTTACATATTTTAGGGGTACCTGGGTCCACGCGGGGGGTATTCCGTAAGCCTCGCTTACTGACCAATCTAGTTATATCTGTATAGCGGGCACTCGTAATTGTTAGAACTGGTGGAATAGTGACACAAGTATACACTTATTTAATTCGTATAAAGAACAGTTTGTGCCTACTGAGTGGGCATGAACCTTTAACGACCGATCTTATAATTTCACACATGCAATCCTGGGATGGTCTTCTAGCATGTCGTGACAAATACACGGCATTCCGTCCCGGCTAATGCCAAAGTAGTCAGGTTGGTCGGGTCCTTTTATGTACGTTTCATAATATATCCAAAATAGCAGAGCTTATATAGCAACTGGTTGTAATTTGTTAACTGATGGTTCTATTTGCAAATCTGCCAGTGTCATTTTTGCAAGGTTCGTGACGCCCGTGGGAGGCTGCGATGCGGTACATCGACAGTACCAGTTTGATGATAGCTGTATAACTACTTCAATGGCTGAATGTCGACTAACATAGCCCATTATCAGCCTGTGAATCCGCGCAGTCTGATCAGGGCCTACATTGTTCGCAAACATCGCATGATCTCGTTTGTCAACCGGCAACCCACACATAATGGTATAATGATTTATTTACTTACTGACGACCATAACTGCCCGGGTAATGCCTTGTAGATGTGTAGACTAGTGTGGCACTGGCCTGATCAAAGGACGACATTTCAACACATCATAGATAGCTGTTTGCAGCGTGATTATTTTGCCACTAACAAGCATGCGCATCTTCACATTCTGATAAAGGAACACAATGTTCGGCATTCAATCACTGAATTATCGACTAGGTTAATAAAATGTCCCGAGCTATTGTACACGACACCCAGAATGAATGGTAGTGGATAATGCCTCAACGCACAATTTGTCGTTCGGTGGCCCAACAATAGTTGTAACTGGTGGCTTCAAGACACCAGATTCTGTTTTCGTATCCTCAGCGAGAGATACCACTCAATTCAGAGGTTGTCATGAGGAAACCAACACGCGTATTGTACTGCATGCTGTAGATGCCGCCCGCGTTGGTGACACTATGAGCATCATCTCGAGCCCAGCTCTATGCTAATGTGTTTGTTCTGGCTGTACACGATCATGTCAGTATAGCTAAGTCAGTAGAAGTATGGCTAATGTAACGCAGTGGTACTGCTGAAAAGTAAAGGTTTGCGCCAGTTCTTAACATACTACTCCCAACCAATGTGTCAGAAATCTTTCTCGCAGTTCATGCCATAATGTTTATAGAAGCTAAGCTACTTCACGTACAGTAGTTTGTTTGCCGTCCCTACACAATTCCCTCTGCAGATACTGTTGACAAAGCTAGCTCGCTATCCTTTCTTCAGGAAAGGCAAATCGAGAGATCAAGAACGATTGCCAACATCTAATTAAAGATGCACTGTACCAACACGCCAAACGTGTTCATTACCAAACTATCGTCTGGTGAAATGCGAGCTTGCCTCGATCACCCATCGTATGAAATCGATGAAATGTTAAGTTTATACGAAAAGAAAATGACGTCGACATTAAGCTTAAGCGGGAGCGAAACATTTTATGCTGAATGATGCAGGATGGTGTTAGTACGGAAGCCCATTAGTGCCACATAGAGTAACTTTTTTTTTCGTTTTTCGTTTTATTTTTTTTTCGTTTTTCGTAGAGTAACTTTTTTTTATCTCGTAATTACGAGATAACATATTCGTTTTTCGTAGAGTAACTTTTTTTTATATCGTAATTACGAGATAACATATTTGTTTTTCGTAGAGTAACTTTTTTTTTTATCTCGTAATTACGAGATAACATATTCGTTTTTCGTAGAGTAACTTTTTTTTTATCTCGTAATTAACATATTCGTTTTTTGTAGAGTAGCTTTTTTTTTATCTCGTAATTACGAGATAACATATTCGTTTTTCGTAGAGTAACTTTTTTTTTACAAATGGAGACGGTAGTTCTGCAAGGGGGATAACTGTGTCTGGTCGTTTCGCTCTAATCCGGTTCGCACTGAGTCGTTTCGCACTGGGTCGTTTCGCTCTCATTATTGTCCTGGGCATGCATAGCTTTTTTTGTGGGGGGGGGGGGGGTGGGGGTATACTGGAATCAGCTTATCATTCCGTCCATCATTCCGTCCGTCCGTATGTCCGTCCGTCCGTCCGTGATCAAAACTTAACTTTTGCACAATTGCTTATACTTCTGCCATCCTTACTCCACGGTTAGGGAACTCTGTTACAGCGGCAAGTAGTTCTGGACGACAGCTCGTCACAGCTTCGGGAGTAAAGCGCGACAGCTTCTAGACGGAATGCGACAGCTTCTGGACTGATTGTGACAGTTTCAGGACGAGGCATATGCCAGATTTTTGTGTTTTCCTTTATCATGTCCCATTATTTATGCATATCATGTCATAAATCATGTTTTAGATATGCAGATCACGCACAAATCGATGAATTACAGCAATTAAAGCAAATGCTCAATAAAACACCCTTTGGCCGTTATTTTTCTATTTGATATGCTTCACTTGGTGATTACAATCGAAATACGGACTTAAAAGTATACCAAAAGCAAAATATACGAGGGTCAGTCAACATTAAGTGAGAGCAGCCTTATTACTCGAAAACAAATGTTATATAGAAGAGTCACGTTAAAATAGTTGACTGACCCACGAATAGAGGAAAACAGTGGAATTTCATTTACTGGATGTAACAGCTTCTGGACGATGTCGTGACAGCTTCGTAACGACATCAAAATTTATGTCATAGTTTTCCGTCGACAGTTTCTATATTTTCTTGGAGCACACAGAATGTCAGAGTTGGCTGTAGTATCAGTTTTTATGCCATCGCGTAGCGAAAATGGGATATAGGGATACAAAAGTCGTCTGTCCGTCCGTCTGTCCTTCTGTCACACATGCGTTTAGCAAATGCGTTTAGCTCCGATGTTTCTCTAATAACTTTGTCAGATTTCAATAATATTTTGTCACAATGTGTGTCTAGGTATTGCGCACTGTACCACATATGACCCACCTCCCTATGGTCAAGGTCAACAAGGTCATGGTCACTTAAACATTTGTCTTTTTTTTCTGCGTTTAGCAAATGCGTTTAGCTCCGATGTTTCTCTAATAACTTGTGTCGGTTCTTGTCAGATTTAAATAATATTTGGTCACAATGTGTGTCTAGGTATTGTGCACTGTTCAACATATGACATACATCCCTACGGTCAATGCCAACCAAGGCCAAGGTCACTTTTGGACTTAGTCATAATTTACTATCAAACCACCATAGCGATTGGATACACGGCGTTTTAGTCCTGTCAATATACACGTAGACCCACCACAAATTGCAAAATTGCAAAATGGCCGCTAAAATTCAAATTATATTGAAATATTGTTCCAATTTCAACATATTTGGCAATTAGCATGCTTGGAATTTGTTTCTTTACATTGACAAGTTGCTTTAAAAGACATTTGTTCTATCTGAACTAGTGTTACGTTACATAAAAATCCAAGATGGCCGCCAATTAAGGAAATATGATATATTCTGCATTAACTACGTTAACAAATAGCGCTTAGTAATGCAAATATTCATTATATGTTCAACCTAATTCTGTCAGAATTGGGAACTTGGTTGTAATTTATTTTAATGTTGTTTTAGTTTTGCATATTGAGGTGAGTACTATCAAAATAATACAAAATGAGTCTTATGTTGGTTATTGGAATTACGCTGAATGTTGCTAAAATTGCATTACTGACATCCAATGTTGTAATATAAGTGCATGCAATAATTGTTGTGTGCTACATATCAAAACGATGACATTTTCAACAAAATAAACATTCATATACCACTATCAGACATATTTATCGGCAATTTTAAATTATATAAATACATGTATTCACTTTCCAGTTCCGGTGTGATAATTCTCAACAGTTAATAATCCGGCGTGATATATTAATGGACGCCGCTATTTACTTTCTAAATTCATATTCATTATGTAATAATCATACTTTATAACATGCTAATAACATTATTGAAACCAGAAAGTTAATGTTGTTTTTAAGATAATAATTTGCATCAATGACAGTGTCTCGAATCACAGTAATTGACCGAATTTTTAATATGTAATTCCATATTATCACTATGCACATTTTATTGTAGACATGCTGGAATAGTTTCCCAGTCATACTCATCTTCGTTTCCTGGAAAGGGACATTTCACATTAAAATGGTGAATCAAGAAGTTTAGGAATAGTGTGTTTTCATATCGTCGAACATGTCTCGCCTCCCCC